>BQNB010159739.1:0-14879 GCA_026074375.1 Tanacetum coccineum | reverse complement strand
TTAGTGTTTGGTAGGAAAATTTGGGACTGCTGCAGACCAGCAGTATAAATGGGTTAATTGCAGCAAACCTTTGGCCTAAGAATGTCTGTATTATTTGATTGGGTTGTAGAAATAAGTTCAAGGTACATGTGTCGAATTGGATTGAGCCAGTTCTGAACTACTGTTTGAAAAAGGGATTTAACTCCAGATTTTTGCACTAAAGTGTTGGGTTTTTAAAACATGGTTAAACACTAGAAATCATAAGCTTTCATCTCTCTTTGGATTCAACTTGATTGCTATTATAGAATAGGATTTATGGCCAAAATCGTAAGCGTTAGAAATTCAGCGAACTTTCTGTTTTGAGTTATGATTAGTAAAAACTCATTTCCCGTGGATTGGTAAATGGTTTGATTAAAAGGCCTAATGTTCTGGAAACTAGACTTAAGTATCTTTCCAGGGGTGAAAGCCCCATCCTTGTATCTTTTATAGGTTAAGAGATATGGTCTTGTAAAGTTGACTAAAAATTCAGCAACATAGTTTTACGCCTTTTCTTGAGAAATAAAAGTGCGGCCACATAGTAATAAGATAAGAATCGCTAAGCGAGACTTAGTAGACACTTAATGTAGTATAAGTGCAGGTTGTATACTAATTTGGGGATAAAAATACTTCGGTTAAGTTATAATGCAATGCCATGCATATCTCGGAAACATATCTCGTGATCATTTGATTTACTTTTACGTATCGATCTTCTTTATCATTCTAAGCCGCATCACGTCTTATAGGTTGTGCTTAGACGCTTCTCACTCGTCCGATGATTCATCTACTTCTGGTCTTCATAACTCCTCGGTGAGTTCATAGCCCCACCTTTTCTCTTTTAATGGTTTTCATAAACTGTTTTCGGGGTGAGAATACATGCTCTTTTTACTAAGTAAACTTATTGATTTCTACTACTTAAGCGTTACATGACTATTTTACTAAAGCTTGATTTGCTTACTACCTGATTTGAGGTCATTGAATACCTATATATGGCCGTGATTTTGAACACATTACTTGTTTTACTTATGGACACAAGTGTTTACAAATTGTATGCTACCCGGATTAATGCCTGAATATTATTGCATAAGTTATCTTCTTGCCATTAAGTCCCTACTTATCATGAACCGTTAATTTCTATTGTAGTAAGCGCGAATGTTATGGGTAGATCTATCGGGACTGACAATCCCCACCTTTCTTTGGGGTCACAAGTTGATCATGGTGCATTTAACATTGGGAGTACTTTTAGGATGTGGGCAAGCTTCATATACTGTGACAACCATGATTTGAGCAGGTTAGTCAAACTGTTAGTATTGACTTATGTGCCTGTTGTAATATATGGTGTATGTAATTTTGTGTGTTTATATGAGTTTATGTGGGTTATGTGAGGTATTAGTAATTAATCTATTGAGTGTGATCATCTCAATGAGATTGTAATGGTGATGGAATTGGTTGAATTCATTTCGTTCACTTTTGAGTGACAAGAAAATAAATATTGAGATTTGAGCGTTTCTGTGTTAAATGTGTAAGTATTATTACGTATATGTATTTATGTGATAGTGAATTAAAATAAGATTAGGTTTTAAAAGTTAGGTTAAGGAATAATGTGGTTAAAATATGGAAGATGGTAGTAAACTTTCCATATATAGAAAGTGAATTTGAAAATGAAAAGTTATTTTTATAAAGTAGTTTTCAAGCAAAATAGTTTAACAAATTAGCTTATGTTTTTATAAAACTTAATGTATAAAGATAATTAATTAATTAATAAAAGAAAAGAAAAAAAAAATTTTTTTTAGGCATGAATAGTAAAAAACAAAAATTAAAGAGAAAAATAAAGGAAAAGAATAAGAAATGAATCCTAGTTATTATCTAATTCTAATTAGGTATTATCTATAATTAATATGTAGCCTATAAATACAAAAATAAAGATTCCTAAACCCCCTATTGCTGTGTTCGGTCGATCCAAGAAAAAAAAGAGAGAAAAAAATAGGGGTTTTTATTTTTGGGTTCAAGAATCAAGTTTGAGGTATGTTTAATTTATTTTTATTAAGTTCTAATTAACAATTAATGTAATCTAAGCATGATGGATTAGGGTTTATAAATTAAGGTTTTGATTTTTCTGAAAGTTTATGAAGTAATGATGATTGTTTGATCATTAGTTTAATTGGTTATGAGATTTGATCATGTATTTAGGTCTAGATCGCCCGATTTAGTTGTTTAATTCACTGCAGAAAGTTAGGCAGTTTTGTAATGAGAATAACTCAATCATAAATTATCAAATAAATAATTTACAACATATTGAAGATAACATCAGAGAGTCTACTTTCCAGAAAAGTTGGCCTCGTAAGTTTTTATGGTCGGAAAGTGGGTCAAAAGGGCGTTACAAAATCAGTGTGTGAAAGAGTGACGAATTTCAGTTTTGGTTTTGATTTTTTTAAAAATACTTAGAAAAATAGATAGAAGCTAAAAATCACGTGGAAGTTAGTTTATATATTGTGTGTGACCTCTGAATTTTTTATAAGCATGAAAGGAGGTCTAAAGTGGTCAGCTAGTGCCATACTTTTAGAAGGTCATATTCTGGATGAATTTTGGAAACTTTGGATTAATGAATTTCAAAAGGGTATTTGTAAAAGGGTGATGGTTTTGGGAGAGCTATGAGAGGTTCATAGGACATATATGTAGCATGGTGAATTTTGGTTTGAATTATGAGAGTGTTTAAGTGGTGCGTTTAAGACGCGTAAGTGGGTATAAAATTCTGCTCAAAACCAAAAAATATAAAGTGTGCATTAAAGTGTAAATAGCATATGCAGGAGTTGGAAAAGGTTTAAATCAAGTATAGAGCTATGGTAGATAGCTTAGATATCCATCATAGTTGAGGTTACATCATATTGGGTTGAATGCCTAATTGATGGTAGCTTATTGTGTGCTTAATTGTTTAGATTATCCGTGAAGTGTTTGTGAAGCTTTTGTTGGATTCTTTTGGGAAGCTAAGCATCAGGTGAGTTTCATAGTCCCTCTTTTTAATGTTTTAAATTGGGATGGAAATGATGCTAAGTGTTTTGGAAATGTTTTGAATTGCTGTGATTATGTGTTTTGATTGCGTGTGGACATTATGTGACTGCATATGGCTTGTTGTTGCATGATATTGTGTTGTGTTGAGGATCATTAATAGTGGGGCTGATCATCTCACGGATCGTTAATTTGAGATTGATCAACTCAGTGAATTGGTATGGGTCCAGGCCTAAATATAAGCTTCAGCTGGTAGACTTTTAGGTGCGTAAGTGACGTATGTGGGATCGGAGGGGTACGCCTACCCAGTATATGTATGGTTGGTTTGATATGGTGATTTGGTTTGCATGTTAGCATAAGTTCATATGTTGCATAATTGTCCTATATTGTTTTGATAATCACAGTAATTGGTTTGAAAGGTTTATAATATGAGTCTTAAACCTATGACTCTCACCAACCCTTGTGTTGACGTTTTTAAGCATCATTTTCAGGTGAGCTTAATGGTGCTAAGATAGAGCGAAGTGGCTAGAAGAGACCGTAGGATGCTTGGAGTTAGTTATGCTTTCTGTTTTAATAAATGCATTTGCATGAATTGTTTGGATTATGTTTTTGCATGTCATTTATTGACAAGACCTCTTTCTCATTAATAAAGACACCATTAGGTTTTGGGTATTGTTATGACACTTTGTGTCTTTGCTTTACTTTAGTTTTCATTTTAGTATTCTCTATATAGACACCATGTGCTATGATGATATCCATTCTTGTTTACGCCTCGCATTTCCGCCTTGGCGGGGTGTGACAGAATGATTACTCTAAAGAGTAGCAGCATGGTCCCGCTTGAATGTGCATCGGTCTTCGGACCAGAAGGGAACCTTCTGTCTACAAAGCAAACGGTGAAAGAAAGAGTCAAGGTGGCAATAAATCCAAAATATTTAGAGCAAACAATAATGATCAGTTCTACTCTCACATAAGAGGGCCGCAACAAGTTGTGTGACCTACTTCAGCGCAACCTGGACATTTTTTCTTAGAAGCATGCGGATATGACCGCCGTCCCAAGACATATTGCGGAACATCGCTTGAACGTGCGGGAGGGATGTTCTCCGGTTAGACAAAAGAAAAGAGGGCAAGCAGCTGATAGAAACCAGGCAATATAGGAAGAAGTTAGGAAACTTGTGGAGGCAGGAATAATGAAGGGAGTACACTACCATGACTGGCTGTCTAACCCGGTGATGGAAAAGAAGCATGATGACAGTTGGAGGATGTGCGTTGATTTCAAAGATTTAAACAAAGCATGCCCAAAAGATGGTTATCCGTTACTAGAAATAGACTGGAAGGTAGAATCCTGTGTGGATTCCCTTTCAAATTCTTCTTAGACGCATACAAAGGCTATCACCAAATACAAATGGCAAAAGAAGATGAAGAAAAAACAGCGTTCATAACAAGCCAAGGAATATTCTGCTATATAAAGATGCCTTTCGGTCTGAGAAATGATGGGGCAACTTACCAACGCCTGGTGGATAAAGCGTTCCACAAACAGATTGGCAGAAACCTCGAAGTGTACGTGGACGACCTTGTCATAAAAAGCTGCACGAAAGATGAGATAGTCAGAGACATAGAAGAGACGTTTAAAACTCTAAGGGAAATTAACATGAAATTGAATCCTAAAAAATGTACTTTTGGGGTAGAAGAAGGGATGTTCTTAAGATACAAAGTCAACACCTAGGGGCTGAAAGTCTGTCCAGATAAAGTAGACGCTGTTTTAAGTCTCCCGTCCCCAAAATGCTTAAAAGACGTGCAAAAGTTAAACGAAAAGCTCGCAAGCCTAAACAGGTTCTTAGCCAAATCAGCAGAGAAATCATTACCGTTCTTTAAAACTTTGAAAAAATGCACGAAGAAAAGCGATTTTCATTAGACCGCGGAAGCTGAAGACGCGTTCAAGCAAATGAAGCAGCTAATAGCCGAACTTCCCATGTTGGTCGCGCCAATGGAAAGAGAGGAACTTATCGTCTATTTGCCAGCAGCAAAAGAGACGATAAGCTCGGTCCTGATGACGGAGAGAGAAGCTAAACAAATGCCCATGTACTTTGTCAGCATGGCATTAAAAGGTCCGAAAATAAATTATACATCAATGGAAAAATTAGTGCTAGCCTTGGTACATGCTAGCAAACGCCTAAAGAGATAATTTCAAGCACACCCAATCATAGTAATCACGGACCAACCGATACAGCAGGTGTTATCAAGACCGGAGGTAGCAGGGAGGCTACAAAAATAAAGCATCGAATTAGGAGAATACGCAATACATTACAGACCTAGAGTATCAGTTAAGGGGCCGATACTAGCAGACTTCATAGTAGAACAACCAGAAGAGGACTCTCCGGATACTCTGATGAAAGCGGAAGAAGAACTCCCTGAACCATGAATTTTGTTTACGGACGGATCATCCTGCACAGATGGTTCTAGGGCGGGACTAATACTCACAATCCAGAAGGGATGGAATTCCCTTATGCTTTAAGATTTAGGTTTGATGCCACAAACAACGAAGCAGAATACGAAGCTTTGATTGACGGATTAAGGATAGCGGAACAAATGGGTGTTAAAAATCTTCAGGAAAATGTTGATTCACGATTGGTGGCCAACCAAGTGAACGGAACATACATCGCAAAAGAGGCTGACATGATCCGATACCTAGAAAAAGTACGAACACTTACCAGCAGCTTTAAAGCGTTCTCAATCAGACAAGTCCCTAGAAGTGAAAATAAAAAAGCTGACGCACTAAGCAAAATAGCGTCCACAAGCTTTGCACACTTGAGCAAGCAAGTATTGGTTGAAGAGCTGAAAGAAAAATAAATAAGTAAAGTGGAGATACTGGCAGTAGTAGAAGAAGAGGAAGACACCTGGATGGCTCCTATTTTTGAATAGCTTGCTGAGGGAACCCTGCCAGCGGATGTGAAAAAAGCAAGAGCAGTAAGACGCAAGTCATAGCGTTTTGCCGTAAGTAATGGGATTCTCTATAAAAAATCTTTCTTCATACCATGGCTACGGTGTATGGGGCCACTTCAAGCAAACTATGTTCTGAGAGAGATACACGAAGAATCTTGTAGCATGCACGCAGGTACACGATCTGTCGTAGTCAAAGCCTTAAGGATTAGTTATTATTGGCCTACCATGCATAAGGACGCTAGGACACTAATAAGAGCATGCCAAGACTGTCAAGTTCACAAACCTGTCCTAAGGAATCCACAACAAAAACTAACTCCAATCACATCTCCATGGCCGTTCTATAAATTAAGAATTGACATAGCCGGACCTTTTCCGGAAGGGCATGGGAAAGTAAAATTCTTGATAGTAGCTATTGACTACTTCACAAAGTGGATTGAAGCAAAACCGGTTGCAACCATCACCGGCAATCAGATCAAAAAATTTATGTTAAACAACATTGTCTGTAGATTCGAACTCCCAGGAGAGATTATCTCAGATAATGGAAAATAGTTCCAGGACAATCCATTCAAAGATTGGTGCGAGAAACTATGTATCCGCCAACACTTTGCTTATGTTAAACATCCACAAACTAATGGCCTGGTAGAAAGAGAAAATCGCAGTTTAGGAGAAGGAATAAAAGCAAGGCTAGATGCAAGAAGTAAGAATTGGATGGAAGAGCTACCGTATGTTCTATGGGCACACCACACCATGATAAAATCCAGCAACGGAGACACCCTGTTCGCATTAACATACGGAACGGAGGCGGTCATCCCTGTAGAAATTGGCATGCCTACACTAAGAACAGCGGAAGTAGACTTGGTACAAAACAATGAAGCTCTAGAAATTAACTTCGACCTTTTGGAAGAGCGAAGGGAGGAAGCAGCAATACGTGAGGCAAAGAGCAAGCAAAAATGGAGAAGTACTATAACTCCAAAGTCTGAAGTGCAAGTTTCAAACCGGGAGACCTTGTGTACCGTAACAATGATGCAGGCCGCGCAGAAGGCATATGGAAGCTAGGCCCCAAATGGGAAGGACCGTACGAAGTTAAGGAAGCACTTGGAAAAGACATATACAAATTAAGAGATCGTGACGGAAAGCAGCTTCCGCAGACTTGGAATGTCAACAACCTCAAGAAATGTTACATTCACAAAATGCAAGCAACTCACCCATGCGGATTCCGCAGTGGGGTAATGCATTTCAACCTATCTTATTTATCCATTGTAATGTCTTTTAAATTTTTTAATGAAAGTGGAGACTAGCTACCTTCACAAGTTTATTTTTAAGATGTTTGTTTTTTACTTTGCAAAGTTATTTTATATGTGATTAAGACGCGCACGCAACAGGGCATGACCCAATAAACGTTATTTCGTATAAAAAAAGGATGAGTAACCTAATAATTCACTCACATATACATAAGAGGTATTGCAAACCCAGTATCGGGAGAATAACCCACAAATATTCAAGAAAGACTATCACGTTAAACATATCATCACGGTATTAAAACGATTGCAGAACCATATTAAGTATTAAAACGATTAAAATTGTACAAGTACATTTTACCGCATCAAAAAGGTCACAAGCGACCGCGGTATCTAACGGATAAAAACAGTTAGAAAAATTGTTTACATGCAAAAGACCACAACAAAGAGGTCATGTATGACCATGGCAAAATTTCTTAGAAAAAACTGCAAACAAATCATTGAGGAATATTCAATTCCGCATCATCAACATTGGGGAAGGAAGCAGCATTCTCATCAGCAGCCGTCTGGTCATCCGCACCTATAACCTCATACTCGTCTACGGAGATAGGAGCAATGGTACTGGCAGAAGCAAAAGTTATGGATAGGACCATAGTGGTGTCAGCAGTAGCGGTAGCAGTGTCAGAAGTGCCTTCCGTACCTATCAAAACCGCAGCAGAAAAGGGCTCAGCCAAGGGAACAAACACATTACGAAGAGCAGATCTTTGATTTTCAATATTCTCCCTAATCTTTTGGACCCAGACACTAGAAACATCCAAGGCAAGTGACAAGGCGGTAGCACCAACAACAACTTGGTCTGGTGAGCGATGAATATGGACCATCAACTGGTCAACATTGGGTTGCAGCTCATTCAACCCTAGCTTTTCAGCAAGAGGGCCTTCTAGACGAAGAATATCCATCACAGTTTCGACACTAGCATCCTTACTGGACTTTAATCTGCAAGCAAAGAGAAATTCATGTTTTGGAGTTATTGCAAAGCAGAAATGTAATCAACTTCTGTAGAAGGATTATAAGCAACAACATCTGTCAAAACCCTGCCTTCCTTGCCATGGGTAATCCGAGAAGATAATCCATCTTGCATACCCTTCTTGATAGCCTTACTAATAGCTGCTCCGAGAGCAGAAAGATACTCAGGCGAGTTCAGGCAGTTAGCGACAGCAAGTTCCATGCCATGGGTAAGAAGCTACCTGCGGCCAGAGATGGTAGTAAGAAAGTAAGGGTAGAACTTCTCCTTCAAATGAAGGGCCATCTCAACAAATTCAGTTTGTAGCTTGTTAAACTTGTCACTAACAACTTTCATCCAGACATCTTGGAATTTCTCAAGCTGATCCATGCAATTCTCATACACTGTGATTTTCTCTTGGAGTCTAAAAGAGGAAATCTCCACTCATGCACCTGTGGTCGTGAGGAAACATACAGATAAGAAGATAGAACAGAAAAATATAGAAAAACCTAAGTATAAAGGCACGTACCCGACCCGCAAGGTGTAACACTCCCAAATCTGGGTTGCAGCGGAATGTTGAATATCCGAGGGCGTTACTTCATAGATCAATAGCACAAGATATGAGAACGACCACTAAACGTGTCGTTTAAAAGTTACATTGGATTTAACAAAATACTTGTTCGTTACATAAGCTCATGGCTTCAAATTGTTCGACAACGTAAGTAAAGATTTTGGTTTATAACAAATGTTCCCAAAGTGTAATACGCCCCAAATCTTTAGTACTGACTCTTCCAAAGAGTGACCCCAATGTATCTGATCACCTCGTGCCTTATTGACCTGAGAAAACATGCTTAAAACGTCAACATAAAGTTGGTGAATTCATAGGTTTATGTAAATCAATAGTAGGACCGCAAGATTTCCAAGTGTATGATTAAGCAACAGATGCAAACATCATAAAAAGTAATTACGTTTTCCTAAGCTCATGACACAGAAGCTCGACATGTATGAATGCAATAAATTGCCAATAAATGCCCGTGAATGATGTTCTAACCCGCAACATCTCAAATCTGACATGGTATACGTTTGTTGTCCGGCGACCCGGCACAGTGAGCGCTACTCACCTAAACAGGGATGTCAATCCCAAATAGATCTATTTATAACATTTGCGCTTGCAATCTAGCAATTGACAGTTCATGATAAAAGGGCTCAGTAGGTTATCGCTACTTAGGAAAACACGTAATCATTGTATAAAATGTACACTTGCGACTAATTTGTAAAACAAAGCATGTTCTCACCCCAACAATGTAAAACATTTAAATAATTGTAAAACATGGGGCTATGAACTCACCTTAGTAAGAGAAATGCTACATCCATATAAATTTTACATAAACAAATCCACATAATAATGTGTCATCAATTATAGGTGGTGAAAACAAAGTAAGAAAAAATACACTAAAACATGAGTGGGTCCAAATTATATTTGCCACAGCAATATGTGGGAGTTGTAAAACATGGGGCTATGAACTCACTATAGTAAATAGTCCTCTAAAATGATAATATATCCAAATATGGCAAATGTATCACACCATCAGATACCTAAGTAAATACAGCCAGACTTAGTCTACCGTTTAGGCTAAAGACACAATGTATAAACTATAATAAATTGCTCATTATAAGCTTATATATACTGTTATCACTTGTGTAGTGGTGCACATGTTTAATGTATTTGTATTCACTTGATGGCTCTTGGGAAAGTATTCGATTACACACGCTCTAGTTTACGTATAACGCTATTAATAAATATTCATATTTATAAAGTCGTGTTTCAACTCGTATAATATCCGAAAAATATTATAATCTGTCCGTAGCGTTAAGTGTTTACAAAAATCACTTTCGTTTATAAAATACCCTTAGGTTTTCTATAATTTCAAAACAGCCCCTAGGTTTATAAAATATATACTATTTACATATTTAAACCTTTAAGTTTCCATTTGTACACATTTGGTCCTTCCACTTTACAAAATTACACTTTAGGTCCTTATATGTTCCAATAGTCCCTAAAGTTTCAGAAATGACAAAAATAGTCCTTCAACTTACAAAAATAGTGAGTTGACAGATTTGAACCCTCAAGTTTCAAAGTTGACACTTTTAGTCCCTAAATTTGTAAAAATCACATTTTAAGCCCGATTAAGTTCTAACAAGTGGCAATTGGTTTTATTACTTCCAAATAAGCCATAGAAGCTGAAACTCCTTATAAATAAGCTCGGATAAGCTTATTTATGCTTATTGGGCTTAATGCGCCTTATTGGGCCCGTTAAGGTCCAATAAGCTATTTAAAGGTCCAAGTGAAGTTTCAAAAGTACATAAGCCCTCCTTTAGCTTATTAAAAACTGATAAGCTAAAAAATAAGCTCGGGGGAGCTTATTTGAGCTTATTCGAGCTTATTGGGCTCGTTAGCCCAATAACTCGACCCGAAAGTTTGTAAAAAGGGTTGCATATATTATACAACTTATTTCCTAGACTTATTAAGCTTATTTGGGTCTGATTAAGCTGACTTTACTTCGTTGCTTATCCAATAAGCAATTAAGCCCCGGTAATGGGCTTTTGGGCCCATTACGAGTCCATCTAGTGTTTTAAGGGTCTGGGCTTGGTCCATTAGCTTGTCTAGGATTGTTATAAACCTTATAAGCTGTCTAAGCTCACAAATAAGCTGCCAAAGCTTATTTGTGGCTTATAGGCTTTTGTTAGTCACGGTAATGGGCCGTTAAGCCCATTTAGGGTTCGGTTTGGTTTTTAATGGCACTAATGGTCCATATTAGTTTCAATAAGCTCGTAGGTCTCCTAAATAAGCTCGTAGAGCTTATAAATAAGTTGTGGGTCCATAGGGTTAGCTTATTGAGCCCGCTTGGTTTCGTTCGAGGGCTCTTGGGCTAATTCGGCCCATTAGGAATTTATTTAAGGCATGCTTGTTATATTTCGAGTCTAATAAGCTTCCTAGTTTAACAATAAGCTCGAATGAGCTTATAATAAGCTACGGGTCCCACCATTTGGGCTGTTGGGCCGGTTGGGCCCAATCCGTGAGCACGTTTGGATTACACAAGGCCCATTGTGGCTCGTTGGTTTCCCTGGTTATATATATGATTCGAAAACGTGCCCTAGTGACTATATGTCGTGTGTTTAACATATGTATACGTCGCGTTTTACATGCAAGCGTTGGTTTAAGTCGTGTATACGTTCCCAAGCCATAGTGTCATGTTTATTTGAAGAGTTTACGCGTAGTTTTCGTGAAGTTCGTTTGTAAATGACTAGTGTTCACGTTAGTGTCCATATTAGCGTATAAACGAATTGTTTAAGACTTTATGTTTTCCTTATACGCATTTCCGTGTATTCTAGCACCACACGAGCTCTAACATGCGTATATATTGGTACGTGTACCTCATATTTATCGTGACTCAAGCCTAGTAATCGAAAGAAACTAAAATATGAAGTGTATAAGTTTAAATGTGACTTACAAAAGGTCCTAGCGTGCTTGGTTCGAGTAACGGACGTGTAGAATGCTAACCCTTAGCTCGTGCACCCCTTATGCACTTGTAATATAAACCTTTGTTGTGTTTGTTGGTTCGAATGAAATAAACGGATGTGTTTGCGTGTGGTTTGTGACCCGAATAAGAAGAGAGTGTATATGTTTACTTGTTTGAGATTGTGAGAGTTGTAAGAGTGTAGAATGGTATATGAGAGTGTGTATTTATAGGCAAAGTAGCTAGTTACATTTCTTAGTCACACAAACTAACCAAAACCAGCCCCTAACTAGGTGGTTTAGTGGTTTCTTGTTAATTACACATTGTTTTGATAAAACAACTAAGTACCATCCTTAATTGCAAGGTTTTGGTACAAGATTTGCTAAGATATGGAAATCTTATGGTTTGTGTATATACATTGCATGTAGCCGCGGCATCCAAGAGAGAAAGAGAGACCAAATGGTTATTAACCATTGTGTAATGAGTTAACTAGGAACACTTAGTACATATTTTAATTAAACATGGGTTGTACAAGTACTTAGCGATCATTAGGAAGATATCTAGGTGATTTGTATGTATATAATGTTGCCGTGGGTTTGCAAGAAGAAAGAAGGATCCAAAGTGATCTTTAACCAATGTATATTAGCTAACTAGAGACATGTTGTACAAACCTTAATTACAATTTAGATGTACATGTACTTAGTGTAAGTTTTAAATATTTTCTAGTTATCCTTGTCCCCATATTCGGCCCTAGTGGGGGTATTAACACAAGATTTGATTTAATTTTGTGTTTAAGGTTTAAAAGTGGGTATTGGTTTGAGTCTAGGTAAGTCTAGGTATTTCCGGGGTGTGTCCAAATGTATTTTATTACGAAATGTAAACCTTTTACGTGACCAATAGAAATAAAATACGCAGAGTTAATAATTATCTTCTTAATAATTATATGACACTTGTTTAACGTAAACCTTAATTTATTTGGTGACCGTTTACGTTAAATGATTATTTCTAGTCTACGCGATTTTGCTTAAAAGTTAAACGCGTATCGGACCAAAATAATTAGTGAAGAATAATATGAGTTATAAAATGACCTGAAATTGAGAAATGTTACACAAGGTTGTCATTCCGAGACTTAACAATAGTCACCAGGGCATGCAAATCAGTAAGCTCACGCTCTTTACTCACAGCTGAAGCTTCAAGTTCTGTCACCTTCACATCCAGAGCATCCAACTCCTTTTTAAGGATTGTGTTACGCTCCTTCAAAGTGTCTGTTTCATCCCAAAGGGACCTTTCAACAGCTCCAAAATTAGAAGCTTCAGCATGGAGGCAAATAACTTCCGCAGCTTTCACTTCTCTTAACAATAGTTGTGCTTTGAGATTCTCAATCTCTCCTTCCCTAACCTTCAGTAACTCAGCCTGCCTATCAACAACAGACTTCAACCTTCTTTTTTCCTTAACGTTGTACTCAACACACATTCTCACCTCAGCACTCAAAGATATTTGACGAGCAGCTCCGACATTAAACTCAGTAAATAGCTGGTCATGTTCTATTCCACGAACAGACGCAAAAAACTTAGGAGGAGCAAACTCATCAACCATCTCGCGACAGACGCGACTGTCATCAAGTCGGTACCATTAGTCAGGCTCCATTGAGGAACGTAAACTTTTTAAAGATCAATAGCAGGGTTGATGACGGTACGGATGGCACCAACAAGAAAATCATTACCGGTAAGATCTAAGAAGACACCCGTGGTAGGATCAGTTCCACCAGCTAAAGAAGAATCAGCACAAAATAGTGAAGGATCAATAGGTTTCTCTTTAGCAACCGAAGCGGGATCAACCGTTGAGGTAATGGTAGTAACAGTTGTCATTATAGGAGTGGAGGACCTGACAAGAGATTCAACTTCAGCCTTCATAGTATTAGTACCAAAATGGTGAGAGGGGTTTGAAGAAATAACAAACCTTCATGGAGCTACATGTAACACCTCCAAAAATCATATACAACGCAGCGGAATACCACTTTGGGGTGCTACTTCATAATACACAGCGCTAGATACAAGAGAACGACCTCTAAGTGTCGTTTGAAAAGTAATCTCGTTGATTTAATCAAAATCTGAATTTAATATACATTTGTCCCATAATTGCATCACAATGAAAAGCTTGAATGTATAGACTCCAATGCACTTCAAGAAATCCGAGCATATAATTTACCTGAGAAAAACATGCTTAAAAGTGTCAACATTAAAGTTGGTGAGTTCATAGGTTTCTGTAAATATAAACGTTAGTTCCAATAAATGTATCTGCCCACTGTATCATTACAGTGTCATATAAAAACGTTTAATGACTACTGTCTCCCTACAGTATCATAAAATAATTGTATGACCATTTAAATCCTTAAATGTTGTGAAATAATGGGATACTATGAGGCACATTATATAAACCTCCATTGATGATGGGGGCATGCATACCTATGCAATTTCACAAGTGTTGATCTCTATGTTAAATTGGAATTCGTAAACCTTGGTCTTAAATATATCTAAGAGCAATCTTTAAATAAAAAGCTGGTGCCCGAGATATAGTAATAAACTGTATTATAATATTTTCCACGTGTTACTCTAATGGTTATCTTTTATTACTCCGTAGTTTCTTACCTATTTTAACACTAGGAAGTGTGGTATGCCGTGCTAAGCACGGCCCATAAAGTTTATATTCGATGCGAGTGTTTCGTCTAATTTCATTAGTTTTTCGTTCATTGTTACCAACGATCAATATAATCTCTTTGTTTTGTCATTGTATGTGCGGTCTAGTATCTTTTAAGCACCAATGGAATAGTCGGTTGGTGCTTTAGTGCTTGTGTTGCCTATAGTATCTTTTATGTTAAGTGATTATTTGATTAATAAAACTATGTGCTTATCGAGTTCATAATACTTAAATATTAGCTCTATAATATATGTCAACTTAATGCGTATCATATAAATAAACCTGTACAAAAATAATACGGTATAGGCGATGCGGCTGAAAATGAACAGTTTCCAGGAGTTCGCTCCATTACCACCACCATATTTTGACTTTTGAAACAAAGTATACATATACACTACAAGAAAAAGTGCCTTTAGTGACAAGAATTTAGTGCCAACTTTATTTTTGGTCACTATTTAAGCA
>BQNB010159737.1:0-14880 GCA_026074375.1 Tanacetum coccineum | reverse complement strand
CCTTCATTCTCAAGATGTCAAGAACAGTATTTCTAAACAGTACTTCAAGTAGTATAAATACCCAAGCATTTACTACTTGAAGGGCAGCATTTAATTCACCACCGCACACATTTATTACTGATAGCCCCTTCGGCTCTTACTTATAGCCCCTTCGGCTCTTACAAAAGTACTTACTTTCACGCCCGAGCTTGGTCCTAGGTCAACACCCGGGGCGAGCTAACGGGTTTTCTGTCTTACTTTCAGATACTTAGGTGGATTACTCATCTAGAAGCGTGGGAACACTCCTATTTCTTCTAGAACGGTAAATTACTTAAACAGAACTCATGATATATAAGTTATAAACCATTTTTATATAATATAACTATAAGCCCTATTTGTAAGCCTGGCCAAACACCCCTCAGAGAATAGATGGGAGGGAGAGACAATGGGAGGTATTTATTTGAATTTTTACTTTGTACAATCTAATACTTGTATGCTAAAAGCGCTTATAGTACTTGTATAATGTGCATTGTAACATGTACAAGTGACTGAGCTTGGTTATTTTGTATATGTGTGTACCAAACGACCTACTCTTTATTTGTATGTGTGCAATTTTCCCAACATTCCACTTAGGGTGTTGATCGGTTCGGTTCTCGGGTTATTCGGTTCGGTTAGTTCGGTTAAAAAAAAAAATTAGTCAACCCGAAAACCGAACCGAACCGAACTCAAATTCAACCGAACCGAACCGAATAAATCAAAAAAATCAAGACCGAAGACCTGAAGGAAGAAACCGAATTTAAATTTGGTTTGGTTTTTGGGTTGACCCGAATAACTCGAATTACACTATTTATTAAAAAAAATACATAAATATTTAGCAAAAAAGAATTATTTCAAGCATAAAAGTGTTTTTTTATATTAGGATAAAATTCTATTGATTATATATATATATATATATAAAAAAAAATATTTTCTATATAATTAGTTTCGGTTCGGTTTTTTTCGTGGGGTGGTTTTTTTTTTTCAAAGGGGACTGCCAAACCCATATCAAACCCGAGAACCGAATTCGTAGTTCGGTTCGGTTCAGTTTTGACAAATTCGGTTCGGTTATTAGTTCGGTTCAATTATTTTTAGTTTGTTTCGATTTTGGTTTTTCGGTATTTTCGGTTTTTCTGCTCACCCTTCCACTCCAGAACTTCTTTTCCCAAGTCGAGTTCTGAGAATAAATTTAAACAACACACATGCAATATTAACAGACACATAGCATATGCATGTGTATTGATATATTGTCAAGTAATTACACATTTACACGTACACGACAAATATGCATATAAATGTTAAGATAAGTATATTATAATTTTACTCATAATGAGTATAAATTTATAAATTTGATCAATTTATATATATTATATTATTATATATTATTGTATAATAAAACATGTTCCTTTTGGTTTTGGTTTTTGTTTTTACGGTTCGGTTTATGATGAAAACCGAAACCATATCGAATTTTTCGATATTTGAAAACATAAAAGCTTTGTTTCTAGTTTCAGTCGACTATATAGGTTTTTTTTCTCATCATACGTGATTTCATTGTTTGTACATTCTCTAGTGGTGTTGCTTTTTTTAGTAACGCTAGTAATTTGGTGCCTGTGGCAAGTAACTGACATACACAAAAGTTTTTTTTCTTTCTAAATAGGTGTTATCGCCTTAATATTTTTTCTTTATTACTCTAAACTTATAACTCAGTACAAAATCCTTCTCCTTCCATAGTTATATGACACCCATTAATCCTACATTTTTTAATTTGTAATTGAAACGAAATTGCCAAAATTAAACTGAACAGAATTTGTAACTCAACGGAATTTGCCAAAAATCGAACCGAGTTAAATATCCGGTTTTGCTTTAGGTATAGTTTTGGCAAAATCCGAAAACCGAATTTATGTAAATATGTATATTTTATAAAAAAGAATCCATTGAACTATTATCAATATACACATTCACTGAATAAAACGTCGCCGTTTTGAGTGTGTGCTACAGTAACGCGGTATGCCTCATTTTGGGCCAGCCCAATTTTGTTTTTTTTTTTTTTTTTTGGTTTTTTTTTTATAATTTGTATGCACAAATTCGAGTTAATAAAAAACTATTACAAAACGTTCAGAACTTATTCAGATAAAAAAATTACCCGCGTGAACATCTTCGATACCTAATACTTTAAAATAACCGTATTTTGGTACATATGGTCACAAACGTTACAACTTATTTATATAAAAAAAAACCTTTTATTTATTGCAAATAAAAAACAACATTTAAAACATGAGGCCCAACAACATAAGCCATATAAATTTAATTTTTTTATATATACACATTATGTCGACAAACTAGCCTAAAATTCGCATAAAATGTGGCCCAAAGTAAAAAAAAACACAAACACATTCACTGAATAAAACGCCGCCGTTTTGAGTGTGTGCTACAGTAACGGGCTGCCCCATTTTGGGCCAGCCCAATTTTGTTTTTTTTTTTGGTTTTTTTTTTTATTATAATTTGTATGCACAAAGTAGGAGTTAAAAAAAATATTACAAAAGTTCTGACTTATTCAGATAAAAAAAATACCCGCGGAAACATCTTCGGATATCCTAATAACTTTAAAATAACCGATATCACACGGTCACAAACGTACAACTTATTATATTAAAAAAAAACCCATATAGCAAAAAAAAAAAACAACACTTTAAACATGAGGCCCAACACATAAGCCATATAAATTTATTTTTTTACTAATATACACATTTGTCGACAAACTAGCCTAAAATTCGCATAAAATGTGGCCCAAAGTAAAAAAAAATACAAAACGGTCCCTCAACTTTTAACTATTTACGATTTTCTTACAAAAAAAATCCCGTAAAAAAATTAACAAAAAAAACACGTCAAGTTTTTATTGTTCACAACTTTTTCACATTCATCGGCCCACAAAAAAAGATATCGAACCGTCCCAAAAAAAAAAATTTCGGGAAAAAATTAACCCGTACCAACGCAAATTTTTTTTCCCGAATCGTACAAAAAAAGGAAATATCCGGGAAAAAATTAGCCTAAAATCTGGCCCAAAGTAAAATAAAATAAATAGAAAACGGACCCTCACCTTTTAACTATTTACGATTTTCTTACACAAAAATTCTCGTAAAAAATTTACAAAACCGTCCTAAAAAAAGAAAATATTCGGGAAAAAATTAGCCCGTCCCAACGCAAATTTTTTTTCCCCGAATCATTAAAAAAAAGAAAATATTAAAAATTAGCCCCGCCATAACGCATCGCCCAAAAAAAACCACCCGAAACGTAAAAAAAATATTATTCGGGAAAAAATTAGCCCCGCCGCAACGCGCGGGTTCTTTTGCTTGTTTCATACTACCCATGTTCCAATTGTATTGCCTATCTTTTCTTTTTAGTATAGCACAAAATTATTGTCAACTATTAAAAATAATAGTTGGGTTTGTTTAAGTTTATCATATTACGCGTAGTCCAAATTAATATTTACAAAAAAAGAAACACTAATTAATTATTAAATGCATTTTTTTAACTGTGTAGTTATTGTCTCTAAACAATAATTTTGATACGAAGAGAGTAGTATAGATATAACATTTTTTAAGCTTTAAAATATTTTATTTCTTTTGTAAAAAGTTTATATAATTAAGTAAATAAATAATTAAAAGATGTAATTTGATTGTTAACGGTGGATAGTCTAAGAGCATTCGAGCCATCGTGCTCGTGCTTTGAGAAAAAATGGTGCCACATCACTACTTTTTCTCATAACACCAGAATTTACCACAACGCCAGTTTTATTTCATGGTGTCATGAGCATGGTTCAGTTTTGGTGGGTTATTGGCTAAAATCGAAACCAAACTAAAATATTCACTTTTTATAATATAAAACATCAAAATCATTTGGTTTTTGCGGTTTCTCATTGGTTTTGGTTCGATTTTTCGGTTATCAACCGTTTATATATGGGTGTGGCCAATTTATATAAACAAACTTGTTTTACGTATGAAATCGATTATTATTCTTTACTTTCTTTGTCAATCAGAACCTAATAATGCTTATTTCAATTTTTTTTTACAGTTACACATATAGATGAGATACACACATGCAATTGAACAGACAAATAGTATAATCATTGTTACATGTGTATTGATATATTGTCCAGTAACATATGTACACGACAAACATACATATAAATGTCAAGATAAATATATTATAATTTTACCCAAAAAATGAATACGAGTTTATAAATTTGATATATTTATTAATATTATATTTTTTATTATATAATAAAACCCTTTCATTTTGGTTCTGTTTTTACGATTTAGTTTATGGACCAAAACCAAACCGAATTTTTCAGCATTCGAAAAATAAAAGTTGAACCGTCGGTTTCTAGTTTGGTCAATTATTTCGATTCTTTTCCCAATCATATGTGCTTTCACTATTTGTACATAGTTTAGTGTTGTGAGTTTTTTTAGTAACGCTAGTAATTTGATACATGTGGCAAGTAACTCGCACACACACAAGCTTTTCCTTATTTTGTGGTGTGCATAAGTTATAACAATCCGTATTTTCAGGTCATTTTACGACTTCAATCATTTAAGTATTTATTTTTAGGCTTTTACGCGTTAACTTTTTATTTCAATCGTTAGTAAATCGTGTAAACTAAAAATAAGCAATCAACGTAAACCGACATTAAATAAATAAAATTTCACGTCAAATAAGGACCGCCCGGCTAACGATTCATGAATTTTTCCAACCTTGACTTTATACTATTAAGTCAATATAAACTGTGATAAAAAAAAAAAAAAAAAAAACAACCGTAGACTTGAGCAGGTTAGTCAAACATTCGAGTTTCCGCTACCATCGAGTAAGGCGAACGTGAGTAGCTGGTGCTTAATTAGAAAGAGCTGAAAATAAAAAAAAAAGAAGAGTGAAACCTAAACGTGTACGAGCAATGGCTATGACCATTCAGTCCGGAGTTAAAAGAATGATATTGGCAGCCCAGAGTGAGGCGTTCAAGGAAGAGAACGCGCCAGCAGAAAGATTACACGGATTAGACCAGCAGATGGAAAGGAAAGAATATGAGAGCTTATACTTTATGGATCGCATATGGGTTCCATTAGTGGGAGGTGTGAGAACCATAATCATGGACGAAGCTCATAAGACTAGGTACTCTGTGCATCCGGGAGCGGATAAGATGTACCATGATCTTCGAGATGTGTATTGGTGGCCGGGTATGAAAAGAGATATCGCTACGTATGTTAGCAAATGTTTAACTTGTTCTAAAGTGAAGGCTGAGCATCAAAGGCCTTTCGGTTATGCAACAACCAGAATACCCGAGTTGGAAGGTGGGGGGGGGGGGGGGGGGGGGGGGGGGGGGGGAAATGGGTATAAATCACTATGGATTTTATCACAAAGTTACATAGGTCGAAGAGTGGGCATGATACAATATGGATAGTAGTCGACAGACTGACCAAGTCAGCTTATTTTCTGGCGACACTTGGGGATTACAGGATGGAAAGGTTGGCAAGGCTATACATCGATGAGATCGTCGCACGACATGGAGTGCCTGTGTCGATTATTTCGGATCGAGATGGACGGTTTACATCACGTTTCTGGCAAACATTACAGAAAGCCTTAGGGACGCGATTGGATATGAGTACGGCTTATCATCCTTAGACGGATGGACAAAGTGAGCGTACAATTCAGACATTGGAGGATATGTTAAGAGCGTGTGTGATCGACTTTGGTGGCAGTTGGGATGTCCACCTACCGTTAGTTGAATTTTCTTATATTATTAGTTACCATTTTAGTATTCGATGTGCTTCGTTCGAAGCATTGTATGGAAGGAAATGTAGGTCGCCCGTTTTGTGGGCTGAAATTGGAGAAAGCATGTTGATTGGACTGGAATTGGTGCAAGAGACGACTGATAAGGTAGTCTTGATAAAGGAAAAGCTCAAAGCGGCGAGAGATCGTCAAAAGAGCTATGCTGATAATAGGCGCAAGCCACTAGAGTTTGAGGTTGGGGATCGAGTGTTACTGAAAGTGTCGAATTGGAAAGGCGTAATACATTTTGGAAAGAAAGGTAAGTTGGTACCAAGGTATGTAGGACCATTTGAAATCCTTGAAATCGGCCCTCTAGCTTATCGGTTAAGATTTCCCAAAGAGTTAAGTAGCGTGCACGACACATTTCATGTGTCGAATTTGAAGAAGTGTTTGGCGGATCGTAACCTTGGAATATACTTTAAATGAACAAGAATCAAAGTAATAGATCAAGAAAACAAAAACCCTAGGTTTATGTTTGTGTTTGTGCCGTGAGATTTGAAGGAGAGAAAAGAGGAGAGAGTTTTGTAATTTTTTATAGAATAAATGAGGAGATCATGCCGTATTTATTGACTAAAAAATTTAAACAAAACTTCCTCCCCACTCTACCCCTTGGCCGGCCATATATGGGCTCAAAATGGCCCTCCCATTTATTTCCCAAGTCTAATAAACTGTGACAACCGTGACTTGAGCAGGTTAGTCAAACCTTTAGAGTTGACTAAAGTATTTATATGTGTTATAATTGTGAGCTAATGTGATCTTAAATGCGTATTTGATATCAATCCGTGATGTGTGTTCATCTTATTGTGATTGAGTTGTGGTTTTAGTAGCTATTTCATTTCGTTCACATTTTGTGACTATGGAAATAATAGCATGATTTTATGCGTTATCGTGTTATTTGATGAATAATTGTAGTATGAGCGTAAAGAGAATATAGTGTATTCTTAGGAATGAATTAAGTCTAGTATTTAAATTAGTTAAGCATTAGTCTTTCTAAATTAGGAAAGTAATATATGAAATGAAATTTATAAATAGTAAGTTTATAACTAGTTTTTATTTAAAAGGTTTACTAAATTAATAAAGGGTTTTTATAAAAATAACAAAATAAGGGTAAATATACATTTAATAATATATATATATATATATATATATATATATATATATATATATATATATATATATATATATATATATGTATATATAGTTTAAGAAATTTTTTGGTCCTTGTGGTTGAATGCGATTTTTATTTTTTGGTCCAAATTCCAAAAAAGGTTTTGGTTTTTGGTCCAAAAACATAGTTTCCGTTCCACTTTTTAGTCCAATCCACGTGAATTTGACTAAAAGTTTTTTGGACTAAAAAAAGTAGAACGAACTAGTGTTCCTTTGTCTTCATGTCCTTCTTTGGACCAAAATGTAATGAAACTATGATGTCTTATTTTGGGCCCCGAAATTAGAACGAAACTTGAATGTGTTTGAAGAACAAAAACAAACAAAACTCACTTTTTTTTTTTTAAAACAAAACCCCAACCACCCCCAAAACAACCAAAACCCGCAAAACTGTAAAAAAACTCTTTATAAAAAATAAATAAAAAAAAACCTGTAGAAACCACCTCCTCAACAAACCCAAGACTACAACCCTACAAAAATACTTAAATCTCTAATGGCGAAACCCCCCCCCATCTCCCCTGCTCCCCGCCACCCCCCCCTCTTTCCCACGCCCAAAAAGACCTTAAAACAAAGCTCCACAATACCAACCCCCCCTACCACCCCTAACCTCCCCCCGCCCCCCATCCCACCACACACACACACACACCACACACACACACACACACACCACACACACTCAACCACACACACACACACACCACACCCACACACACCCAACTACACCCATACACACACACCCACACTACACACACACACGCACGACGCACTCCCCATTGTTGCCGTAATATCTCGTCCCCCCCCCGCCCCCCCCACCTGAAGACCACCCCCGTGGAACCACCCTCCCCCCAACGACAAGCTCACTCGTCAACTTCCAACGTAACACCTCCACCTCCCACCCCCAAACTCCACCACCTCCCCCTCGCACGCATCGTCACGGGGCCTTAGAAACAAAAGTAATTACACAACTGCAGCATTTCCCCCAGACGAAAGCGACGCACCAAACCAACCACCAAAACCCCCCCCCTAAATATTAATAAAGCAAACACAAAACCCTAATACCAGCAAGTGAAGCTGACATCACACCACGTGAGGGGCCAATCCACCCCTCCACCCTTCACTATCTCATAGTCACGACCGATCAAACCACACCCCAGACAGTGACCAACATCGCGCCCCCCGTAATCTTCTATAAACGTATAAAGCACTACCACACACCCTCATCTTCGCCGATCTTGTTTACTTCTCCCCTAATATTACGTAACATAAAAGATAGGTTTGAACTTAGGGTTTTACACATTAAAAATTTTTCCTTAAAACAGTTAAGATAGAACATTACAAAATCAAATTAATCTAGGTAACGAAAAAACAAAAATTTAACCAACTACTAAGTGAAAGGTGCACCAGCCATTTAAGTGATTCGGATTCGTAAGATTGAACCCTCCTCAAACCTAACCCAACACCCCCACCCCTAATGCAGCAAATAAAAATATATGTTTAATCTGACCACAAGTAACGATCCACGCGCACCCCCCGCTCACAACAAACGACCACCCCACTAGGCCCATGGACCCTAACGGAAACTTTTAATATATACAATATAATTAAAATCATTTGATTTATACATGGAGCCTATAAATTTAATAATCAACCATACAATGAAGTCTACTTTCCCACACCGTTTAGTTTCATCATGAATTAAAAGTGATAGGAAGTCATTCAAAAAAAAATAAAAATAATTACAAGATTCGTTGTCATATTTATGATATATGGTGGAGCCCCAGGATTACTTCCCCTGGGTTGTTTGGTTTGTGGAGTTTCAAAAAAACCATAATCAAATAACTACTTTTTATTGAAAATAGGAAAAAAAAAAACAAAACATGATGGGGTTGCTACAGTTAGCAATTTCATGAAGGTTTATGATTTTTCTAGAATTTTTTGTGAAAAAAAAAGAATTTTCACATAAGTTTTAAATGGGGTCTAAGATGTGTGAGGTGTGAGGAGATGGAGGTCCCTGGGGGGATGCTGGGATGAGAAGCGAAGCAGAGGGCACTGATATCTGCGTTAAGGAGTACAAGCTAAACCCACTTATTTTTTTGATAGTCGAACCAAATCAGGTCAAATTCTGGACTAACTTTGTGATGTTGAATTTTTTTTTTTTTTTTATAAAAACAATAGTTTTAAGGACTCAATATTATTTTTTTTTTTAAAATCACGGTAGATCATAACCCCAAACATTACCAATGTAGAGCGAATGGTACTGTATGGCAAGGAATAATGACAGCAGTCCCGGCACAACGGCCCACATTTAGCTTTGAGCACGCTATTATATCTAAAGACTAAAATCGAGACTATACACTTTACTCACACAACACCCCCGGAAGGAGGAGGAAACAAGAGAGAAACCCTAAAACAACAAAATAGCGCCTTTCCTTCCAGGCCTTCCTAACCTTTCCAATGGGCTAATAGAACTACCGTGATTTTAACAAAACAAATAATATTTGAGTGTGATAATGTCTAACTATTTATAAAAAATCACCCCACATAGAGTCCAGAAAATGAACCTGATTCGACTATCAACCAGTTAGGTGACATGACCCATTTAAACATAGTAAAAATTCCCTACAAAAATTCTAGAAAATCAATAACATCATGAAATTTGCTACCTGTATGCCACCCCATCAGTTCAAAAAGACGAGTTTGATAAGTGTTTTGACCTCACAAACACAACCCGAACACACCCCAAAAACTCAAATATGACACGAATTCGATTGAAAAATTATTTTGACTACTTGCGGAACTCACATACTTTTACACACACACCACACATTACACAGTGTAGTGGAAAGTAGACTCTCTGTAGATAAATTTAGGCTCAAGAAAATCAATAAAAGCTATTTGTATGACCAAGTTATGACACTTACAAGATGACCTAAAAATCTGCCAAGTTTTTAATTCTGAATTTAACAACAACTACACCTAACCAAACGCATCCAAACACTATTTAACATCTAATTGAATTATAATATCATCTTAACATGTTTACTGGAAAATATAAAAATTTTAAATGAAACCCTAATCTCACCAATAAAGAGAGCCTAGCTATCTCTATCTCTCTCTATCTCTCTCTCTCTCATAACGGGCAGAGTAACTCAATACTTAAAACCTTTAATCGATTACACTTGAATCAACACACTAAATTCTTGATCAAAAAAAGTATTTTTTTCTCTCTCTCTTCTTGGGAATTCAGCCGAACAAAAGAAACAAGGGGGAGAGGATCTAATTTTGTATTTATAGGCTATACCTAATTCCTAATCCTTATCTAATACTAATTTGTTTATTACTTAAACTCTTTTTTCCCTTTTTTTCTCTCTACAATCGGCCCCCTATTTATATATATATATATATATATATATATATATATATATATATATATATATATATATATATATATAATATATATATTATATATATATATAAATATATATATAATATATATATATAACTATTATATATATATATATATATGTGACGACATGAAGTAACGAATTTTTTTTTTTTTTTGTTTTTTTTTTTTTTTTTTTTTTTTTTTTGTCGCTCGTGGTTTTGGATGCGATTTCACATTTTTGTTTGTTGGGTTCAAAATTCAGAAAAGTTTTGGTTTTGGTGCAAAACACATAGTTTCGTTCCACTTTCGATCCAAAAGACATAGTTTCATTACACTTTTGGGTTGGAGGAATTAGAATAAAGAGGGACTAGAGAAAAAAAAAAGGGTATAATTAGAATAAAATAAAAGAAAGTAAGGCAAGAAGAAAAACGTGAAGCACATAAGTAAGATGCCTGGAAAACTAGCGTGAGCAGAATTGATGCGTGCACCCCAACTCCAAAGATACGATACTCCAAAATCGTGCCCCCCCATTTAAGACCCATTCACGTGAAAGGACCCCCCTAAAAGTGGAACGCACTATATTTTGGACCAAAACCCAAACCTTTATTTGAATTTAGGACCAAAATAAAACACGCATCAAACCACCAGGACCAAAAAATTACTCCCTATATATATATATATATATAACAATATAGATAATATAATATATATATAATAAAATATATTTTTATTCTTTTTTAAAATTATTATTAAATGTATAATTACCCTTATTTTGTTATTTTTTATAAAAACTCTTTATTAATTTAGTAAACCTTTTAAATAAAAACTAGTTATAAACATACTATTTATAAATTTCATTTCATAAATTGCTTTCCTAAATTATAAAGACCTACGCTTAACTAATTTAAATACTAGACTTAATCCATTCCTAGGAATACACTATATTCTCTTTACACTTATAATACAATTATTCACCAAATAACACGATAACGCATACAATCATGCTATCATTTCCATTGTCACAAAATGTGAACGAAATGAAATAGCTACCAAAACCACAACTCAATCACAATAAGATGAACACGCATCACGGATTGATATCGAATACGCTTTTAAGATCACATTAGCTCACAATTATAACACATATATATACTTTAGTCAACTCTAAAGGTTTGACTAACCTGCTCAAGTCACGGTTGTGATAGTTTATTAGACTTGGAAAACAAATGGGAGGCCCATTTTGAGCCCATATATGGCCGGCCAAGGGGTAAAGTAGGGAGGACGTTTTGTTTAAAATTTCTAGTCAATAAATAAGGCATGATCTCCTCATTTATTTGATACCAAATTTACAAAAATCTCTCCTCTTTTCTCTCCTCCAAATCTCACGGCACAAACACAAACATAAACCTAGGGTTTTTTGTTTTCTTGATCAATCATTTTGATTCTTGTTCATTCAAAGTGTAATCCAAGGTTATGGCTTTAAGGACTAGCATCCAAGAGGTATACGGTGAAGTGTAGTGTGGATATTCATAGAGGTGATCTACTTTGGTCACTTGGTTTCTTGGATAGATCGTGTACAAGTGAAGGCTGTTCTTTGATTTTACCGATCACGCTGCAAAGGTAATAATCATTGTTATTTATTTGATAAATCATATGACTTTATGGATCCGGTTATAGGTGTTTTGTCCGCTGCGTTATTCATTTTATAATCTTTTATATATTGTCTCAGCACCTATACCATACTCCTTGCAATTGAAACACTGTATCACAGTCTGCGGAACCACCTGATTACCTACAGTCTCCCTAGCCCCAACAACTGTTACTGTCCTCTGATTCCCATACTGCCTAGTTTGTCGTTCATTCCCGGTTCTTGAAGTAGAATCCACATTCTTGTTTCTGGAGTTTGATGAGGTTTTGAGGTTGTTGTTGGTAGGTTTGCAGATTTTTGTGAAGTACTTGGCACTAAATGTTATACTATTCTGCATATCCTTATCCCTCTGAGCCTGTTTTGGATCATTGTCTTTTTCAGATATAGATAAAGATAGAGGTGCTCTTGGTTTAGCAACTTCTTTGCCTTTGTTTCTGGTAGGTGCATGAGAACTGGTTGATGATGTGTGTCTAGAGGATATGGTTTGGTCTTTGTGAAGTTTTGGTGCACGATAGTAGTTATCATTAGGATACTATTGTGCAGCAGCAACAAATGCGAGAGGATTTACAATCCTGACTATCTTTTCAGCACATATTTCATTGACTTTGTTCTGGTATTGTTTTAGAATATCAAAGAGTTTGTGGTATGATTCTTTGTCCAAGTCAACAATTTGCTTGACAGCCATCACAAATCTTGACCATTCTGGCTGAAGTTGCTGTAGAAATTGAACATTGACTTGCATAGTGGCAACTTCTAACTGGTTTCTTACCATTTCATTCATCATCTTGTAGAACCTTGAGTAGTATGATTCAATTGACTCCTCATCTCTTGAAGTCAACTTTCCAAACACCCAAAAAAGATCGGTCTTGACATCCTGCTTGTTAAGTGACTCACCTTGCTGCAATCGTTCAATGGTTGTCCACATTTCTTAGGCTGTTTTGCATACATCAACTGTGGAATAGATTTCATCCTCGATTCCACTCAAGATCATATGAATTTCTTCAGCTTGAGCATCAATATAAGCATGAATTTCAGGTGATTTGTTCTCATATGTTTCTTGAATAGTGTGCTCAGGTACATCTGGATCTGTTTTAGTTGTTGCTTTGCTAGAACAATGACTCTTATCATTACATATGGACCATTGAAGATACACTTCTTCAGCTCTTTCATGTTAGGCTTCGTGTCAACATATCTCATGAAACGTCATTGCCACTGAGCATATCTCCCTGTTGCAAGCATTGGTAGACGGTCTTTGGAACCTGCTGCCATGATGTCATTGTGCATTTGACTGTTGTTGTTTGGAGTAGTCATGATGAACGATTGATGTGTTATGAATGATGTAGTTGTAGTGAAAAATGATATATCGGATCGTTTTAATAATTAATGTGTGTTGTGTAATTATGATGTTGTTTTGATTGATTTTGATGTAGTGTTAAGTGTTTTTAATTTGAGTTTTTGTTGTAATTGAAGTTTGGAATTTGTTGTAATCTGATTTTAGGTCAAACCGCGCTTTTTGATCAAACCTCAGATTATGCTTTTTGATCAAACCTCACTTTTGATCAAACCTCACTTTGGATCAAACCTCACTTTGGATCAAATCTTACTTTTTTCCAAAAAGAATACACGAACACAAATCCACAAAAACACCTAAAAACACAATTTTTGATGTTTTTTCTTGAAACCTTTTGCAAAACTAACTATGTTTAAGCTATATCTAATATAAAAACACAAACTTTAACATTTTTAATATCAAAATTTATATTTCTATAATTTTCATGTATAAGAGCTTTAGAACACAATTTTTTCATGTTTTGACAAGATTAAACGCACACAAACTACGTATAATCACCCCTTGGCAACTAATACCAATTATAGGAATCAATATATCACTTTACCATGGATTCATATACATGATAGATAGAAAAGAAAAGAGAGGAGAAGTTAGAGAGAGAAAGTAAAGAGAGAAAGAGATGGAGGATTCCTTGCAAATGTGTGTGTTACAAATGAAAGAACCAACACCCTCTCTATCTTTGAGAGGGGTATTTATACCACTTAATTGGCCGGCCTTGTAAGGCTTGTTGGTCCGTGGTATTGTTTCTTGGACCCGGCTCGAGATTACTTTGATCTTTAGCTCACAACACGTACAATATTAGATTAAATAACGAGCCCTATTTTTGTAACTAGCCTATTACAACATTTACTAAATAAAGACCGTGATTCCTTTTTTGACTCAATATTTTGAGGCTAACTGATAACATCAAATATTTGATACTTTTTAGTGTCAATTTTCCTCTAAAAATACTTGCAATTGTCTTATAAATACTTGAATTCGATACTTTTACGGTTATTTCGTTATTTTCAGGTAAAATGCAAGTATGTGATAAGAAACACGGGAAAAGGACCAAAAAATGAAGAAAACACAGATTCTTATGAGACTTTACGACGTAACCCCTACGATAGTGTTACGTCGTAACCTATTCAAGGCAAGACACGTCACCCAACAAGATTACAGCATAACCTCACTAAAGGTTTATGCCGTAACATTATTATTATGGAAGGATGAGACATCTGAGTCAGCATTACGGCATAATGTGGACAATTTAAAATGCCGTAACATCCTTTAAGCCTACAAGATGGAAAGTGCACGTCAGTAGTTTACGGCGTAAACCTCTAAAAGGTTGCACCATAACATATTCGAAATCTATAAATAGAGGCTTCATTCAAGCACTTTAACATCAACCATCCTACCACAGATCTAAAGGGTGATCAAGGCCTCCGTAGCTCAAATAATTCCACAAGAAGTCCAAGGGAGATAACACTTAACTTACTTTTGTATTTAATCATTCAT
>BQNB010159734.1:0-14880 GCA_026074375.1 Tanacetum coccineum | reverse complement strand
CAATATCAATGTTCCAGAAAAGGCGACAAAACCACGCATACACATCCGTAATGACAGAATAGACACACATGATTGCTCACTCCTTAACTCGAACAAGCTAAAGGTATACATCTAAGGGCGAACCTTACATTTTGGGGGGTGGAATTTGAGGGTTTTTGTGCCAGTAATATAAATTCCTATCCATGAGACGCTCTTAATACTTGGTTTTCATCGGTATGTGTCATAAAAAATTTCAAATTTGGGTCAAAATCACCTCTTATGCTATTTTTCGATATATTACCCATTATTTTAAGGACAAAGCAAATGGAAAATGAAAGAATAGTTTCTAAGGCTTATTTCCCCCTACACCTAAGTTGAACATTGTCCTTAATGTTCTATAGAAGTACCCGTAAAAACGAATTAAAGAGAAAAGAAAACAAGGAAAAGAAACTAGTACTCCCCTGGTTTGCTTAATAATGGAGAAGAAACATGCTATACTGGTTAAATCGTCATCCAAGAATCATCCAATGAAACTTCCTAAGAATTTCCAAGCTTCTTCTCATCAATAATCAAAGACAAAGACAACTATACCAAGCATAAAATGTGCGATATACAAGTATACAATATGAATTTAGGGTTTGACTCGATAAAGCAGTAAAGATAGGATGAGAGAATTGTCAAACTTATTGTTTTTGCAGGTTTATAACAGAAGATTACATATTTAAAATGTTATACAAGTTTTATTTTCAAGAATAATTAAAAACTTTCTGGACCTAGGCGTTTGACGCCGTCAGGAGAATCCTGACCCCGTCACAGGTGTCGTGGTGACGGTGTCGCGTGTAAATCGTGACGCCGTCTCCATGTTTTGTGAAAACAAAATTTTTGTTTTTGATGAAAAATTTCCTGCACTTGATTCCATAAGTTAATTCCTATACAAATAACTGCATAAAACCTGAGATTTAACAATTTACTCATATGACTCGAAACTGATGCGAATTAATCTAAACAAATTATTTAACATGTTTAAATTTGGCTCAAAAGCCGGATAGATTCCCCTACACTTATTATTTGCAAAATACCTTTGATTAAAATTAAGACGTGGTTAAAAAACAATACAAAGCATGATTACAAGATAGAGTTCAAACATGATAGAATAAAATGAAAAGATTAAAACACATGACACTCCTAATATGCGGGAAAGGGTTGCCTCCCAAGAAGCGCTTTTCTTTATTAACGAGTCTTGTAGCTAGACTCGAAGTCACATGTCCTTACATAACTTCTTCTTCATCTTCCAATCCAGTTGCATATTCAGGGCCTAACACTAAACATTCCTCGTAGAACCCTAATATCTTACTCATTACATAGTCGACTCCTCTTCTCTTGTCCTCTTCGTTCCTAAGGTAGACTGATTTTGTGTGTTCTTTTTCTAGGTTTGACAACGAGTTGTATTGTTCTATCTTATGGGGCATTTTATAGGAAACTTCATCGTCTCCATTGGTGAACCTAACTACTCATTCAGGTAGGTCATGAGTCATATTGGATATTTCAATGAAAGGCCTCCCTAGTACTACTTGTGACAACCTAGGGTCTATGATCGAGCTGATATCCTCTCAGTGAAATTACTAATTCTTCCATTTGCATTTTCCCTAGGGTTAAGTTTTCTCCTCATGATCCAATTATACATCATTCAAGTCATGATATTTAGAGGGGAGTTAAGGTCAATGTAGGCTTGTTCGACATGCACATGCCCAATGTTGCATGGTATCTTAAGGTTGGAGGAGCATCCCTCTGTGATGATGGGGTTTCGCATAAATATTAAGGGGATCGAGCCACACATAAGGTACTTATGTTAGGTTAGCTCATCTCTAGTTGGAAACATGTCGAAGTATTCTACCTCCGGACCTTCCGTTGTTGTCCCTTCACCTTCATTGGGACTCTCATTTTAAGGTTCATTATCTCGTATGATCTCGATGAACATTACTTCTCCATCCTCCTCTTTAGTGCAGACAACTTTTGTATTGGAGGATTGAGGAACCAATCCGAGCGATTTAAGCATCGAGTCACAACTTCGTACTCTTCAATTGTGATGGAAGACTAATGGATTAGGTTGTGGCTGCGGGTTAAAGTTGATGTTTCCAAGGTTGCCTTTTTCTTCTTGTCCTATGTCAGGCTTATTATCTTGGGATTCTTCAGGCTGCTTGTGGTGGATTGTGATGGCGTTGATTGAGCTATGGATGTTGGAATTGAGCAATTTCAAAAATTAAGTTGAGTAATAACGAGCAGATGAAACTGGATGAGTCCCCAGTTTCGGGTTCTTAACCGTATCGCTAGGAAGCGTGCATGCTATTCGATCGGTGATAGCTTTTAACACAATGTCAATTTTGTTGATCATCTTGCTTTCCTGTTGTTTGAAATTGGCTTCAAACTTGTATAGTCTAACGTCTTGAGATGCCATGAACTCGGAAACCAGTCCTTCTATATTCGATTGGTTGTTAAAATTTTGAGGACGGTTGTTAAAGGAACGGTTATGGGATCAACCGTTTGGGTTGGAACAACTTAGGTGTGTATGTAAATTATTTTTTAGAAAAATTGGAGTTGTTCCACTTAAGTTCGGTACGTTTCCATGATGGAATTAGGTGTACACTAAGATTGTTTTGCTCGGGCTTGAAGGTATACCACTTACCTCTCGCTTCATCGGTACGCGAGGATGTGTGTGATTCAACAAAGCTTGTTCGGGATCTTTCAAAATTATCAATACTAAATTGTCGTGGGGACCACTACAGATCTCACATGAAGGAGTGATTTTGTTACTTGAGTAGGTTGTATAGGATCAATGTGAGCTTCCATCAAGCGTTGGACTTGATTTTCAAGCTCGATTAGACGGCGGTCGGATGTACTCGGGACATCTTGAGGTAAAAGCGATTTGCCTATGATCCACCAGCTTAGCGAATCCCTGGGACTTTCCAACTTTCTTGGCAAAGAGGGCGGGGTCCCCCTAATAATGCCCAGGATTCTTTAGCGTTGAGGTCACGAAGCTTACCACCGGTCGATTGGTCAATGGTTTATCTTGTGACAGGATTGACATGGTCATAAAAAATTTCAACTTGGAGCTAAAGGTCTATGCCATGATGAGGGACTTTTTGGAGTAAGTCCTTGAAACGAGTCCATGCTTTGGATAGAGATTCTCCATGATGTTGTTGGAACATCAGGATATCATTGCGGAGTTTTGCGGTCCTTCCCGATGGAAAGAACTGAGCAAGGAATCGGGTAGCAAGATCCTCCCATGTAGTGATGGATCCTGCCGAAAGACGTTCAAGCCAATTGCTAGCTTGATCGCGTAGGGAAAATTGAAATAAACACAAGCGTGTTCTTTCCCTATTGTCACTGTCAATATCAAGTGAGTCCACAAGTTTAAGGAAATCCTTGAGGTGTTGGTTTGGATCCTTGGACCGAAGTTCGTAGAATGAGCATCCGTTTTGCACCAACTGGATGGTGTTGGATCGAAGAGGTACTACGTTGTTCCCTACGGGGAGCTCAATGGTATTCCTATAGCCATCGTGGCTAGGTTTGGAGTAGTCTCCTAGAGTACGAATAGGATTCTGATCTCCTATGGTGGTTGACGAGAATGGGTTACGAAACAGATAGCACAAAGAAAAGATAGACTAAAAGAAAGCTACTATGCGGAATTATATTCTCACTTAAAAGGATTCAAGCAAGTAGAACTAAGCTAAACTATGATCAATACCTAATTATTCCCCAGGCGGCGGCGCCAAAAACTTGATGCGGTCGTCATTAGACTTCAACAAGAAGTTTTACAACTCCCTAGGCAGAGCACCTAATCGTTGTAGTAGTAGTATAGGCAAGAATCGAGGGTTGTTACCGTTAACTCGAGGAATAGGTTGGGAATGCTTGATCATGGTCTAGCAGAATTCTAGGGGTTGAGAGAAGATTATTTTTGTATTTTTATGTTTTATAGAAAGCAAGTAAATCATATAATTAGAGAGGTTTAGTTTGGTTTTAGCTAATAAACTAAATGACAACTATGCTAATGGTGATAACAATAGGATAAAATACTGTGTTTATTTAATCATGTATTACTCCCTAGATTGCTTCTCCTAGTGTTGTTACCTTGTCAAACTTGTGATGATCTGTGTAATTATTTCTTAATTCATAAACAAATTACACGAACCCGTCGTCTACTTAATATTCTATTAGAGCAACGCACCTGTAAGGTAGTATGAACACTATTACAAGGCCCCTAAGAGTACACTAAGTGCATGTGAAATATATTAAGATTGGATCAACCAATTAGGGGGCAAGTGTAGTATGAAGCCTGTTACCCCGATGGAATCCTTTCTACACAATCAAGTTTTCCTAGACATATCAACAGCAGATGCAGACAAAAACAGGTTTTCCTAAAGACCTAACATGCACATCATACAAGAAGCAACATCCAACTAATATCTATATTTTAGCAGGCTTAGCCTAGCAGTTAATAAAGCAAAACAAGATGAATCAAAGCAACACATATACATATTACAGATTAATTAAACCTTACTTGATTAAAACATGAGTTGGAGGAAGTACAATAGGGTTTTTAGGCCCTAAATTCGTCCCTAACAGCTGCTAAACGACCTCAGGTTTGTACCCCTTTTTTATTCTAAAGTTACACACTCAAAACCCTAAATTTGGGTTTGTATATATAGGAAAAATGATGTGACGGCGTCGCGTTTTAATCGTGACGCCTTCATGAAAGAGAATATTCTAGATAATGGGATGGGTCGTGTGCTATTGTGACGCCGTCGTGAGATCCAGTGACGTCGTCTTGGTCTTCGTTGTGACGGCGTCACGTTGTATTTATGACACCGTCTCCAGCCACTATAGAGAAATTCTTGAGCAATTTTGGTGTAGGTCCATAGTCTTGTCCATTTCTTCTCCAAATGAGCCCAAATCACGTGAAAAGGAACGATTAAGTACCTATTTTGGGCATAAACACATGATTTAGGAGGTTAAACGGCCCTGAAAAAGTGTATAAAATGACACCTCATCATGCATAAAAATAAAGAACTAATAACGTCCAGACATTTAATACGCTGTATGGTATGGAGCAGATACGCCGTATTGATATATGGGAAGACAGACTCAATAAAAATAAATAACATTCCGGGTTGTCTCCCGGGAAGCACTTTTGTTTACAGCTAAGTCTTTAAGTTAGACTTTCCTTCAGCTTCCTTCACCATTCCATCTCATGCACGCTAACGTGCTCGTGTGTGAGCCATTCTTCAGTCTTCGCATCTCGGATATAGTCAGGTCCTAAGTTCAAGACTCCTTTGTAGAACCCATTTAGCTTTTGGTATGTGTGCGAGATTCCGTTCATCTTATCATGTTCACTTACTTTCAGTAGTGGTGGGATCTTGTTGCATTGTACATTTGTGTGGTATTTAAACCTTGGATATGACCGCACCATTTGGTAAGTTACTTCTTCATTACCATTGTAAATGGTAATCATTCCATCAAACCGTCTTGCTTCAATCCTAATTTCTTTTAAAAATGGTTCACCAACAATAACATCACCCATTCCTTCATCACGATAAGCATCCATATCTTCTTAAACTGCAAAATCCGTCACAACAAAAATGGTTCCAACAAAAATAGGCACATTCATTCAGGCTCCTACAACATTATTCCCTTTGTACACTAATTTGTCTTTCATTATAGAGTTATGAAACTTTTTGGACATCACATTGACGTACAAGATTAGGAAGAAGTTGACGTGTATAAATTCGAATCCTATCATGCGTGAAAACTTTAGGTTGTGGGCATAATCTATACGGATCTTCTTATCATAGTCATAATAACTAGGGTAATCATTAATTCCAACATTAAGTTCATCATTCCTAGATTTGACTATATCATCCACGGGTGCATCAATTACTTCACCTTCCTTAATGGTGGGTAACAATTTATCAACCTGATTCCTCCTAAGTTATAATGGTTCATTTAGATCATTCAATTCGATGTAATCTTCATTCAAAGGGTCTAATGATCTATTTAACACCAAAGTCTCTTCCATTAGCCTAGCTTCTAAATCAAGTTCCATTCTTTCTCTCAAACTTAACATGTAGACCCTCTTAATTAAACTACTAGCAGGTTTAACACTTTTGAAAATAATCTTCTCATCCCCTACCCTTAAAGTAATTTTTCAATTAAAAACATCAATCTTAGCATGGGCGGTAGATAAAAATGGTCTTTCGAGGATCAAGGGCACTTTGACATCCTCGAGCATATCTAGAATTATAAAGTCTATGGGGAAAACAAACTTACCAATACCTACTAGCACGTTTTTAGCAATTCCTTTTGGATATTTCACTGTCCTGTCTACTAATTCCACTATCAACTTAGTGTGAGCTAATTCGCCTAAACCTAAGTTAAGGTAGGTCGGTGTAGAGGCATAACACTAACGTTAGATACTAAGTCAGCAAGGGCATTATCAAAGCAAACATTATTAATATAACAAGGTAAAGTAAAACTCCTTGGGTCTTTCTACTTTTGGGATATGGAATTATCGATATGTGAAGCTCCATATAAGTTAGCTTCCACGAATTGCGGTCCATACTTCCCCTTCTCTTCTTTACAGTAGTAATCATTCAAACGACTTAGGAACAAAATTGTCATTTGTATTTTCTCGTACATTATCTTACTGTTCTGTGAGGTGGATACGGCGTATTGGGATAATCTAATACGGCGTATTGGGATAATCTAATACGGCGTATCAGGTATAATCTAGTAGTCGAGATCGAATTGACATGGTCTATCATGTTCGGTTCAGTAGAGTTGGGTAGGCTTCCAAATCCTCTTTCCTGTAGTACCTTGCTCATTTGCCCAATCTGAATCTCCAAAGTTTTAATCGATGCTCCTTAGTTTCTATTGGCAGCATCCGTTAAAGCTCGATTTCCTTAATCATATTAGAGTTTTCCTCTTGTCTCTTTGCTATTTCACTCATAAAATTGCTTAGGGGTTCTTCCATAGATTGCCTTCGTTCTTGATACGAAGGATTTGCGTTTCTCCTTTGGTAGGATCTCAGAGTTGCTGCTCTATATCCGCCTCCTTGAAAAGGTGCACCAAATTGAGTGTAGTAAGCTTCTTCTAGGGGTTTCCCTTCTTCCTTGAGTGAAAAATCTTTGGTGTAAATGGGGTCCTTTACAATGTTCACATCCTACTTGAGATGCATAAACGTTTTCATTCACTTTCTTGATTTCTCTTCCAAATTATTGAGTTGTGCCTGATGGTTGCCAATCCGTTAGAAGTTTCACTACTTCTTGTCCTAGATGTTCCATTGTGCCATTTTTAAGAATATTCCGCCATCTCTTGGATGGCAACTTTTGCATCGGCAGCAGTCTTAGATGGTATGGCACCTTTTGAATCAAGAATTTGTCAAGTTAGAACTTCCAATCCATTATAAAACAAAATTACCTCCTGCATTTATGTTAAATAGTGTTGAGGACACTTAATCAAGAGTTCTTTAAATCGTTTCCATGCTTGGTAAAGGGTTTCATCCGGTTCTTGCTAAAAGTTGTTGGTCTCCTTTATTTTCTTCGCAGTTCACAGGTGGGCAATATTTGTTTAGAAACTTTATCTTAAGATCTTCCCAGGTTGTAATTGAACCAGAAGGTTTGTTTCTTAGCCAATGACTCGCGGATCTAGTTAAGGACATAGGGAAAGCTCTAAGCAACACTTGGTCTTGAGTTATGTTAGGGATATGGAATAAATTGACAATCTCAAGAACTTTCTCAATATGTTCGTCCGCATCTTCAAGATCCGAACCGCTGAAAGTGTTGTCACGTAGTTCTTTGAGAAATTAGCCTTTTAGTTCGAAGTGATCTTTGTCCGTAGTTTTATGCTTAGCAACTCCCAATTCATAGTCAGCTCGGGTCTTGCTCATGTATTGCTCATGGTTTTCCGCCATTGTTTCCGCAACTTCTTCCTCCGAATATTCTTCTTGGTCAGAAAAAAGATCAAAATCAGGTGATCTCGATTCGTCAAGACTTAGTGTCTTGAAATGCTTCCTAGATGATCGAAATTCTTATTCAGGTTCTTTAAAAGGTGTAAATATTTCCTTAGTGGAACTCCTTGTCATGTACTACCTGAAACAAAGGATAAACCATCAGTAGGATGTGCTCAGGAGAAAGAAAACACAAATATATAGAAATTGAATGTAAAAAACTAGATCTGTTACTGTATCAGATGATTGATACGCCGTATTCAATAGATCTGAATACACCGTATTAATATGTTAAATGAACATGCTGTATTGGACAGAAAGTTGGATACGCCGTATCTAATGGAAGTGGATACGCTATATCGGTTTATCGACCAGAATCGTGTATTAGAAAATAATTTAAACACACAAACAATTAAATACACAAATATACAAGCAAACAATACACAAATAAACATAATATACATAATATACATAATATACAATATTATACACTAATCTAAATTACACTAATCCTAAGGGTTAGATCTAATGTTAAAAACCAAAATATTAAATAAAAATCAAAATTAAATTCTTACTCTCCGGCAGCAACGTCAAAAACTTGATGTGTGGTCGTGTGGTTGTAATTTATGATTTCAAGTTTTAAATTTATATTTTGCCGACTTAATCAAAAACAACACTTTAACGGGCATTGTACCCGATCGGGTGGAGTTTCGTGGTAAGTAGGGTGTCGAACACTAAGAGCGTAGGAACTATTTCAATTTAATAATAAATTGGTGTTTTCTAATCTAAGCTAGTTCTATTCTAAGTTTTAACCAATGCTAAACCTATGTTAATCCTAAATCTAATGGATAAAGGGGGGTTTTTAGCCTGAGAGACAGGCACGGATTTTGTGGTGACTAAAACCAATTCAAGACACTTAAACACACGCAAGCAAATTAAGAGAAGATAAAAGAGCAGTCGAGCCAAATATAAGGAAACTATATTAGCCATCATTAATCCGATTAGAAGTTGGTTTGTTTATTCAGTGCAATGATTACTTATCTCGAGGCGGCATATCATTCTTAAGACTTAGGCGGCACTTCTTTCTAAGACCTAGATATGAAGAATTATGTCACAATTAAACGTATCCACATAAAGTATCCTTATTTGCTGATTATAATCTATCTTAAGGATTAAATCAATGGTGATCTTGTTAAACCCTAGCTCATAGAGACTTTACCCACTTACTGCTTAATGGCAATTCATACACTAGTAGTCCACTAACCAAGTCTTTAACAATTAATTAGAACGTACCCGTTGATCCCAAGGGTCACCTGCCGGTCCAACTAAGGTCACAATTTAAAGGCAAATATAAGTCATTATTCGTGATCCTATTGGTCTAGATGTATAAATCATTATATGGAGAGCTATCTTGACATTTAGATTACTTGGTCCGTATCACTAGATCCAGTTGAATGATAGATCGCATACAAAAGCACGTAAACAAGTATTAATTGATAAACATAAACAAGTATATAACAACAAATTAAGGAATCGAGATATAAACAAAACCAAACATACAGATCTTCATAACAATGGCTAATACCCGAAGGTATTAGCCTTCAAACATCATAATTGATACAAAAGTAATGATTTAGCCAAGGTAAACTAACAGAGTTAATGAATGATACCAAAAACTAAACGATTACAAGAGTATAAGAAATTACATGTTGTCTCCTATGGAATTAATTACGTTGCTCGACCTCTTCTGTTCTTTTTCTCTTCTGAAAATCAACTTTTGTGGTTTAGATATCGAGAATATGATTTAGCACACTCAAAACTCTTTTTTGAGTTTTCTATTTATAGGGTCTGGAATCGTGTCAATACGGCGTATCAAAGGGGTTCGATACGGCATATTAGGGGTTTCTTGGAGTAGGGACCACGTTTGATATCTTCAAGAATGTTTACATTCTATAACTTGAATACACCGTATTTGCTTTTCTTGGATAAGGCATATTGATCTTGTTTCCTTCGTGGTCTTTGGTGAGCGCAGACACTGATACCCAAATCTTCCTTGATGGATACGCGTATTGGTTTTGTCAGAACAATAATCTTCAAAAATATCTCGTTTAAGCTCATGAATGCGTGCCTTTTAGTTAATCTTTACCAAGTAATCCATAATTACTGAAATTCTCAAATACAAACGATTAAGTAACAATTCTTTGCAATAATTACACAAAATGGGTTAATTACATGGGATAAATGATGCTATAAAATAGACGTTATTTGATGTCATCAAGGAGGCATATCATTCTTAAGATTAAGGCGTTACTTCTTCCTTAAACCTAGATACAAAGAATCCTGTCACAATTAAACGTATCCGCATAAGGCATTTTTATTTGCTGATTATAATCTATCTTAGGGATTAAAGCAATGGTGATCTTGTTAAACCCTAGCTCATAGAGACTTTACCCACTTACTGCTTAATGGCAATTTATACACCAGTATTCAACTAACAAAGTCTTTACCAATTAATTAAGAACGTACTCGTTGATCCCAAGGGTCACCTGCCGGTCCAACTAAGATCACAATTTAAAGTCAAAGATAGGTTATTATTCGTGATCCTATTAGTCTAGATGTATTAATCACTATATAGAGATCCATCCCGGAATCTAATACTTGTTCCGTATCACTAGATACAGTTAAATGATAGGTCGCATATAAAAGTACGTAAACAAGTGTAAACTGATAAACATTAACAAGCATTCAACGATAAATTAAGCAATCGAGATAAACAATCCAAACATTCGAATCTTTATAATAACGGCTAATACCTGAAGGTATTAGCCTTCAAAAGTCATAATCAATACAGGAGTAATAATTTAGCCAAGGTAAACTAAAGAGTTAACGGGGGTTTCTTGGAGTAGGGACCATGTTTGATATCTTCCAAAATATTTTATTACTATATCTTAAATACGGCGAAGTTGATGTCTCTAGATATGGCATATTGATCTTGTTCCTTCGTGGTCTTTAGTGAAGTGCAGGCATGGATACACCGTATCTTCCTTGATGGATATAGTGTATAGGATGTCAGAACAGTAATCTTCAAATATCTTCATTTAAGCTCCAGAATGCGTGCCTTTTGGTTAATCTTCACCAAGTACTCCATAATTACTGCAATTCTTAAATACAAATGATTAAGTAACCATTCTTTGCAATAATTACACAAAATGGGTTATTTACATAGGATAAATGATGCTATAAAAGTGACGTTATTTGATGTCATTAAATATCCCCCCACTTGAATCCTACATAGTCCTCAAGTGTATCCTTTAGAAGTTTAACAAAAGTTTCCCTAAGGATTTTTACGTTAAGCATTATTTGATCTATTACAATTACACAACCCAACACCTTACAAATATGTAGATGAACACACTTAATTAAATCACTCAACTAATCTATCTGGTAACATGTAACTAATTCGCTCAATTGCTCGGTCATGACGAGTATTCTATCATAAGCTTGGCTAGGATACACATCTCCACCACTATGCCTAAGGAGTAACAAGTTTATAAAGGTAAATTGAGTTTTTATTATAAGGCTCAGGGTTGATTATTCTACAATCTTTCACCAAAAGTACCACACCAACAAGGCAGCTGAAGCACACATATATGGCCGTAACGACGGAATAGACATGTGTGTACGATCACATCCTTATTCGAGTTTAACTAAGAATTAGGATGAAGAATGATATAGGGTATGGATCTTCTAACTTTTACCAAAAGTATTAAACCAACAAGGCAGCTGAATCACGTATACATGGCCATAACGACGGAATAGACATGCATGAATCGATCACATCCTCATTCGAGTAAGACCAGTGGTTAATGATTAGGAAAGGAAATTTAATTGTTGTTAATTAAAAATTACGAAACAAATAGACTAAGTCCAAACAAATAAGGTACAAGTTGCTAGACACTTTTTCCTAACCGTTACCATGATAAAGACATAACTATATACACACGTCATGATCATAGATCAAAAACAACAACCTAAGTTGGCGTTCCCGTAACGGTCAACTTTCCAATCATCCCATACTTTACATACTTTTACAAGACAAGTGGTGATATCTACCACTTTATACAATACTCTACATCTTTGACTTATAGATGTATCAATGAATAATCAATCCTTTATATAATTCCTTCGGTCTAAGCTCTTGCGAAACGATTATCTTCAAACTTTCCTCCTCTTTTTTGTTGCGATTTTTAATTTTTTTGTTTTTTTTCATATACTAACTAAGAAACTCAGTGTAATTTCACCATCTTCACGATCATAATAACTCTGGATAATTTCTTTGATAATTCTTCATTCTTCGGACGTACCAATAATTGTGTTGGTAGTTAAAATACATGAGTTTTGACTACTTTATACATTCCTATTTGCAATGTGCAAATTTCTTCCCAGCCGTACCAAAGATAGAAAATTGACACAAGACTCGGGAAATACATACTTTACACTTTAAGCAACTAGCAACTGATAAATGGACTTAATCTAACAGGGTAGGCTAAGGTGTAAAGGTGTAACGAAACAAACAGTTGGTGTTATTCCTAAAGGATTGGCTCTATTGGTTTTTCTAGGGGTATCTTACTCTTAAGATGAGAGTAAACAAAGGGTTTATACGGGGATTTAACTAACCAGTGTAGTTAGTTAATAAAACAACATATAAAGGCTTTTTGGGTGTAATCCTAGAAATTTATCAATTTAAACAAGTTACTCCATCTAAATCCATAGTACTCATTATTGTGGTCTCGAATAGATATACCAAGCCAAGTTCTAAAGTCTACAACATCACCGGCACACTCATATTTTGTGGAATTTGGGTAAACATTTGGAAACGGATAAGGTTAAATCCTCACAATATCTAATAAGGGTTATTGTGTGCAGGTTATGTAACAAGTAATTTCACAAAAGTATGCTTGAAAATTTTTAAATTTAAGCATAATTTAAGCATTTTGATGTGAAAAATAGGACAAGTAAACATTCTAATTCTATCCCCTCATTTGAATTATACAACGTCCTCGTTGTATAGATAAAATATTAAATACGGGAATTAAAAAGAATTAGAATGAGAAACTCCCCTGATATTTGCTCGGTAGATTCTCCATGTTGAGTTTATTGAGCAAGATTTCGTGTTGAACAACCGCCTTGAGGTTTCAAGACTCCAACACTTTAAGATCTCCTGATATGTAAATTCTCCACCAATATTCGTCGATATTTCTTTCACGAGGTCCTGTGTAAAATATAGGAAAAACATGTGTATTCCTATCTTGGTACCTACGGTTAATTTAAACTAAACTAAACAAACTAAATACGAGTCAGTCTGGTGAATACACCATATCATGTGCATGAATACGCCGTATTGCCAGAACTGACAATAATGTTTTTAAAGTGCAAATAAAGTAAAGACTGATAACGTCTAGACAATCAATACGCCATATGGTATGGAGCGGATACGCCGTATTGATGTCTGGGAAGACAGACTCGATAAAATTAAATAACATTCTGGGTTGTCTCTCGGGAAGCACTTTTGTTTACAGCGAAGTCTTTAAGTTAGACTTTTCTTCAGCTTCTCTTCACTCAGCTCTAGTTACCATCATTCCTTCGTCCATCATGCGAAAGATTTCCTGGTATGCTCGACATGCATCATTGCTTGTTCTTGCTAAATCATCGTATTCATCTTCTTTAACAACAACATATTTTTTGCTTTGTCCGAATGAATACTTGATCATCTTGAATCGTCTCATATTGCACACCGGTAGTTCATGAGTTTCACATAACTCTTGTCTTTCATCATGAGTTTCATTCTCATATTCTATTTCATCGTGATCGTGGTAGGTGATCTCATGGCTTTCCCATCTTTTCCAACCATCATTGCATGATTCATCATCACTGATTAAGCCTTTCATGATAGCTTTATTTCTTAATGCTTGTTCTTTTAGCTCGCTATCATTCAAGGCTTCGTACCATTCATAATCTTGGTAATGAAGCGAGTTTCCAACTATGTAAGCTCCAGGTAAGTTTCCTCCATTACAGTATCCATCATTCTTCCAACTATATGTTGGCCATTCCGAACATCCAGTTTTATAATTGAAGGGCTTACAATAATGCTTAACTGGTGTGGGTTCAGTCCAAACTTCAGTGTCAGTCCATGGTTTCTCATCAACCCATGGTATATCTCTGTTCCATTCATAGATCCAATCATCTTTATATTCTTCATAAGTCTTGAATCCCTCAATGTCCTTAGTAAGTAAGTCTAGATCGATTTGCAAAAGATAGTTAAATTCTTTGAAGGCCTTGCACATAGGCGTTTCAAAATCAAATATATTAGTGTCGATCCTAAAGACTTCAGCAACTTCATATTCATTATCAGAAAACTCTTCATTCGTGAGCTCAACTTCATCATCTCCTCTAATCCAGTAAATCCATAATGCTTTCCTCATATAATGATCCATCGTTTTGTAGTTATAAATTTTTGACCCCAACCATTTAGTGAATGCAAAATCAGATGGATCATATCCTGTATCATCATCAGCTTCATGCGACACACGTTGCTCTGAATCATCATCCTTGTTTGAGTCACATGGGATGTTAGCAACTTCAACTTCATATGTGAATAAATCATCATCCATTCCGATCATCTGGTTGAATTCTACGTTGAAAACTTCAAGTGATGTACTGCAAGTGAGCGAAACATCTTCGTCGTTAATATCCTCAAGTTTCTCGAACTCTCTTTTGATTACCTTTGTCATTTTTAATTGAAAATAACCAGAAAATTATCAGTAGAACCAGCGAGAAAAAGGTGTTAAAAATTAAGCTTTAAGTTTGAGAGTGGAAAAGAACTTTATCAGATGATCGAT
>BQNB010159733.1:0-14880 GCA_026074375.1 Tanacetum coccineum | reverse complement strand
ATATAAGACAATGAGCCAACCACGATGACGCTTATATTTCATGAATAAAAATTTATTGTCTCTGATATGTGAGAAATCACATATCATTTTTATATCAAAAATGGCCTTAAATGATCAAAAAAATGTGCATAAATATGCTTGTATATGTGTGTTTTGTTGTTTGTGAATGTGTAGGTTCGGATAATACAAATATCACAAGAAAACGGCCAAAACCGGACAAACACGGACACGAGAACGGAAAAGAGTGCACAAGAGCCGGGGATTTGATTGCTGAAGTTTCTAGCAAATGGTCAACTCAAAGTCAAACTTGGTCAACTGGTCAACCACAAGAAGACAAAACCCCAAAAATTACCAAAACAGTCCCTTAAGTAAAACCATTTTACATAAAAAACCCCTAAAGCCCTAACACCGTTATCTCTTTAAATATAAAAAGATAACGGTCGTTATCTTTCTATAATAACCCGAACTAAAACACATGGCCCAATCCTTTTGTTATAAAACCCGGGCCTAGGTCAATGACCCAATTCCTCGAGTTAAACACCCCTCCTATTCAGTTAAAAAAGGCGCTAAGGGAAATTTACTATTCATAGTCGTTCTCGATGATTAACCCCACTCAAATCAAAGGGTAAAATCAAATTGATTACGTGGCTCAACAATTCAAGCACCAAGCTCCTATATGGCAAAAGGAAACGTCACTTGAGGCTCTTATTGGTCAAAAACGGGACAAGGAGGACACGTGGGAATTGAAAGAAGCACACCAATGATTGGATTCTTACACTAAATTTAGTGCAAAAGAAGCACAAGTACTCTGACATACGGAATGCCACGTTGGCAATCCGTGTGCTCATTATATCAATCCAACGGACCATAAATGAGATCAAAGGATTAAGGGTTAAGATCATGGATGAGGAGCGGGATAAGAAGACCTAGAAGCTTCAATTGAAGGCTATAAATAGAGAGCAAGCCTCACACACACATATCTCCTTTTTCCCGTTTTTAGTTGTTAGTAGTTTAAGTAAAATTTTCATTTTCATGAAACTTGCTCTTGTAATTTTCATTTTCTAAGTTTTGTATTCAGTTTTAAATCAATAAAATCATAGTTTACTTGTTCACAATCTGTTTTTACCTATAAGCTTTTATATATCTCAAATGATTTTGTTCAACTGTTTCACAAGCTTCTCACAAGCTCATTATAAGCTCTGTAAGTCTCTAAGCTTAGATTAGAGCTCAAATTGATCAACAATTTACTTAAACCATCAAAATCAGTTAAATACCTTTGCTAGTATGGATTTGAGCTTTTTGGATGATAAGCTTACAATGGAAGAGCTTATGGGACTTTTACTAGTTTATCCTTGTGATAAGCTAGAGCTGTAGAGTAGCTCCTTAAGCTTTTAAAAGCCTTTGTTTAGCTAAGGCAATTGTAAGTCTCATTTAATCTTTTTTGTCTTTAATTTCTTATGTTAAATCTGCTTATTCACTTGCTTATTTATGCTTAAATCTGTGTATTTGTTCTTATTAAGTATGATTGAGTATCTGTTTTCAAGTTTGATAGCTTAAATATTAGTTTACCTAGTATTGTCTTATAAATCAATAGAAATCCAAAAATATTAGCATAACTAGTAGCTTAATGATTTTGGCTTATTTGATTGTTGGTATAAGCTCATAAGGGCTGTTAATAGTTGTTTGTTATCTGGTACTCAAGTTTTATTCATTAAATTTAAATTTCATAAGCTAAAATGAATTTAAAGAGTTTAAAGGGGTGTTTGGCATAGCAGTATTAACCACAAGTTAGTACTGCTAGTGGCCACTTGGTCTTTGAATTCTTGTTTTCATCTCCAAATCTAAGTCTATTAGTGCTAGGATAATTAGTTAGGTTAGAGTTAATTAGGATTTGATTAGTTAATTTGATATAAATCATAATCTGTTAAGCGTTACTAGAAATGTTAGCTTAATTCAGTTCTAGATTTAGTAATTGCTTTAATTGCCTTTAGTTTTATGTTTAAGTGTGTTAGGATTGTTGTCTTGGGTCTGCAGTAGAAGAATTTGAGTATTGGTCACTCAAGTGCAAACTGCACCAGCAGTTTTAAAAAGACAAGTAGCTGTTTTCAATTCAAAAATTCAGAGGGTATAAGTAGCTTTTAGGATTTGATTTTTGGTTTACAAGTAGGTCTAGGGTCATTGTCAATCTATTTCAAATTAGTTTTCAAAAATAAGTTCATTAGCATATTTGTTTTTAGCCTTAAAATAAGCTTTTTGTCTTTTAAAACTAAAAGTAACTAAGTGTTCGTAGTGTATAAGTTGTTTTCAACAAGCCTTTTCATTAAGCTCCTGAATTTCAAAATGGTTTTAAAAAGTTGTTTTAAGTAGTATTTTTAGGTGTGTAATTGTACTTTTTAGGGTAATAAGTCAAAAGTCCATAAGGATCCTTTAGCTTATTTAAAAATAAGCTCAAAGGTGCCTTAAGGGGCTGTTTGGTTAACAGTTTACACCAATAGTGCTTATTCCTTTATTTTAGCTTAGCTGCTTATTGTTATGGCTTATTTAGGTTTAGCTTAGCTTATTAGTTTAGTATAATCCCATTTTAGCTTATTTGGTTTTGATATAAGCTTATTTGAGCTTATTTGATTTCTAGTGTAAAATTTTAAGTGTTTTTAAGCTTTTTAGCTTTTCTGCCATTCTATCTTATCAATTGTGCTTGTTTTAGTTCTTATGTGCTTATTAGATATAGTTTTTAATCTGTCTTAGCTTATTTAACTTTTCCCTTAGCTTATTTGTTCTTAAAAAGCCCAAACAGTTTGCATTATATAGGTTTAGTAGGATTTGCTTATTCTGTCATTTTAAATTGCTTATTTCGTGCTTATTTTTGAGTTTTGAAAAACATTGTCTTCATTAAAGTTGTGTTTTTACAGCTTATTTATAAGCTGAGTTAAAAAGTTTTTTTTAAATATAAAAAAGGAAGAAGGGAAATCGTGGTTGAGCAGGGATCGAACCCACGACCTCTACCCTCCTCACCTTTTATAACATCTCACAACACACACTCCCTTCCAACGTGCCCTGGGGTCTTTTTCAGTTTTGTTATGCAAAACCAATTCTTTATATGCATTTTAACCCTTTTTGTCAATAAGCTGTTTTAGCTTATTGCATAGCTTATTCGATAATCTGTGTTCCCAAGCTTATTTTTCTTAGATTCCTCTTAGTTCAAGCTACTTTCAATATTTTTTTAATAAATTTTATAATAGTTTAGTATTTTTAAACATTTAATTTTATTAAAAACTTTAAAAATTCATAAAAAATAGAAAAATAATCAAAAAAATATAATTCTTTTTTTAGAAAATTTTATTTTATCATATAGTTTCTAGGAAAATTAGTTTTGCTTCCGTAAGGTTTAATTTGCAAATTTTCATTTTTTATAGAACGGGATTCGTTCCCGTTCACATTTTTCGTGTTTTTAAGCTCAATTCGACTTCGTTTTTTGTTCTAGTTTTCTTTAAAACGTACCTTGCTAGTCATAGAGTCAATTAAAAGTGAAAAATTCATTTTAGGTTTATTTTTGGAAATTTAGGTTTTTTGTCACAGTTTAGGTTTTCGTTTTACGTTTTTAGCTAAAATTTGTTTTCCCTTAAGTAGATTTAAGTTTTGCATTACTTTTTCATTAGTTTTAGATAACCAATTATCAATTTTATTATCACATTCACGCATCGATTCTCAAAATGACTCTCAATTTTCAATTGCTTTCCTCATCGGGGATAAACAACCATGGGAATATACTTCCGGATTATTTAACTGAGATCTTTTGACTTCCTACGTTCTTTTTATATATTTATAGTATATTTTTATATATATTTATATATATTAAATAGTGTAGTCAGAGGATCATGGTCCTTGCTTTTCTTTCTCTTTCTTTGGCTAAAATTTCTTCTGCAGTCTTAGGAGGCAGAACCTTTATTAAACCATTTGTATCAGTTGAGACACTCACTGGATCATTTCCTCTTTGAATAACTTCCCAGATAGGATAGTCTGTATGAGCCAAATAATGTTCCATTTTCATGGCCCATATATCATATTTTTTTTTTTTTTTTTCTCCTTTTTGAGAATATGCATAAGTTTGATTGTTGAAACAGTCGGTTGGTGCGAGTTTGTTGTGTCGGTGTGTTGTGATGGTGTGTGGTGGCATATCATCTTTCTGATCCATCCATGAATTGCTTTTATAAGATATACGGTTTATAATGGTTTTTGTTCTTCTTTCTTAGAGTTTCTCTAAAAGGCTCTGATACCACTTGTGGATCTTTGTACTTAGGATCTTTACTACCTTGTTAAGGGTTGTAGCTAATATGAATAGATTCACACAGACTACATGAGAAACAATCATTAAGAACAATATAAGTTATGTGGAATCTAACTTATAATGCAAAGAAGAACAATGAATATTGATAACTAAACTTTTATATTAATTGCTAACTATGAGATTGGTAATGAACTGATGATCCTAACTATGCCGTAAGGGTTTCTTTTATACACAAAGGAAAACCCTAATCTTGGCTTACAAAACGTATAAAAGACCATGCATATCTTTTCCTATAATGACCATGAATTCTCTTTAAATGGTATAACTATTTTTATTACTAACGGTACTAACTATCTGAGCAGTACTTAACATTTTGTACTGTCAGTACTAACTTTTACTAGCGGTACTAAGTATATAACTAACGGTGACTAAGTTCAGGAATGTATAAAATTTTTTTTTTTTTCCCCAATTCAATCAATAAAAAAACAAAAAATTTTTTTTTTTTATAGAGATTATGGATTTTAGTTGCGATTTGGGACATCGCTCGAGGTTGTTCGAGGTTGATGGTCTTCATAGCACTTGAAGTTTATGCAATGTAGTTTTCTCTATTTTGTATCTTGTGTTATGATTGATCAGAATGTTGCATTCCCGAGTTTTCACCATTGTCGGGGTGTGACATGAACCATATGCATTAATGGTGTATTAGCTAGGATTACTTTGTTTCTTTGACCCATGTGGGACTAAACTTATTTTTTCAAAACAGTAACTAGGCAATACGTTATACTAGAGACAACATTTTGTTCTGATCTATTATTATATATGTTTTTTAAAAAGTTTAGTTTAGCAGAAAGTCTGAAACTATGAGAAAAATGCTAAGAAAATTTGCTTAAGAATACATATTACAAATTTCGATTGGATAAGAATAATGTCGTCAAGCCACCATATCGACTTATTTTTTAATCGCTCTTGAAAATTATGCATTTGAACTATTATTCATTCATCTTGTGGCAATGAAACTAAGGCAAAAACATGAACCTAAACACCCCTCAGGGTTATCTTATTTGTCTTAAGCATTAGAAACGTCCAAACAGCAACAATTCAGAAGTGTAATTTGATCTGTTGGGATTCATAGCTTCTACACTTAGTACTGCTAGTAATAGTTAGTTAGTACTGCCAGTACATTGTTAGTACTGCTAGTATAGTTAGTACTGTTAGTATAATAGTTAGTACTGTTAGTATAATAGTTAGTCTTGCTTAAGTGATATGCATGAGTTATATTAGAAATAGATATGCATGATCAATTGATGCATTTTGTAAGCCCATTAGGTTAGGGTTTTACTCTACGCGCGCCACCCCACAACCCCACCCACAACCCCCCCTCTCCCCCCCCCCCCAACCCCTGTCACCCCCCCCACCACCCCCCCCAGGAACCCTACGGCATAGTTAGACATATCAATTCATAGTTAGCTATTCTGTAACCTAGGCAGAATATTTACAATCAATATATATTTAAAGTTTTGTTTACATTGTTCTTCTTAGTATTACAAGTTAGATTCCGCATAACTTGTAGTATTCATAATCATAGTTTCTCATCTAGTTAGTTTGAATCTATTCAAGTTAACTAAGCCTTAACAAGCTAAGAAGATCTATTCATTGGGACTCACAAGTGGTATCAGAGCTTGTAGAGAAACTCTGAATAAGAAGAACTCATCCAGATCTAGAACTCTACCTAAAAAAACAAGATGTCTGGTGAAGAACCTGCACCACAAATGGCACCAGTGAAATCCCCTCAAATGTTTATCTACGGTAAAACTTCTATGCTCCAAAAAGGGTTGATATTACCCCTTTACACCGAGCATGAGGATGGAGCAGTACCTCACAAACATAGATTATGGCTTGTGGCAAGTAATCATGAATGGTGATGAACCTGTACAAACAACAAAAGATGAGAATGGTGTTGATGATACTGGAAGTAACCTTCCATAAAGACTGTTCAGCACTATTACAAAGGCAAAAAGTAAAGAAAAGCTAAAAGCATTCTGTTTTGGCTTTCCTGATGTGTATCAGTTGGAGGATCAATACAATCATATGATGCAAAGTCTTTGTGGAGGCTGCTATAAAGTGTAGGTTTGGTGGCCATCTGTTGAATCTAAAAAGATGCAGAAGTGTGCTTGATGGAATAATTTGATAACTTTTTGTATCTCGACATAGGACGGCCTAGACAAGGCATATGATAGGTTTCCAAAAAATTATCAGCCAACTTGAAAATTCATTGGTTGCAAGCTGTTTCAAATGAAGATGCTAATCAAAAAATTTCTAAGAGCTCTACCTTCATCATGGAACAGCATAGCTTTGATTATGAGAAACAAAGAGGGTATAGATGAATTAGATATTGATGATCTATACAAATAAACTGAAGTATTGTGGTTTAAGTTGGACAATCAAAGGGTTCCTCCTATGGATCATCTTAAAATCACAGAATTGTGGCCTTTCTTCTCTGCAGAGAAGACACTAGAAGACACTAACAGTATTAATGAAGTTAATATTGCCAATGGTGTTTCTACTGCAGCAGGCAATAGCTCTCAAGGACAAGCCTCTTCATCATCATATACTAATGATCTAATGTTCTCATTCTTTGCTGATCAGTCAAGTGGTCCACAACTTGATGATGAAGACCTAGAGCAAATTAATCAGGATAACTTAGAAGAAATGGACATTAAATGGCAGTTGGCTATGCTTTCTATAAGGGTTAAGCGATTTTATAAAAAGACTGGAAGAAAGTTAATCTTTAATGGCAAAGAACCTGTAGGTTTTGATAAAACTAAGGTTGAATGCTTTAACTGTCATATAAGAGGCCATTTTGCCAGGGAATGTAGATGCAGGGTATAGGAGCAGGGACAATACCAGAAGTACTGTACCAGTAGAGACCTATGATGCACTAGTTATTCAGGACAATGCTTTGATTGTGCAAGATGGTTTGGGATATGATTGGAGTTATATAGCTCAAGATGAACCAACTGAGTTTTCTCTCATGGCCTACACTTTAAACTCCTTAGGATCTGACACAGAGGTACAATCTTGTTCTAAAAACTGTGTTAAAAAATATGAAAAACTTCAAAAACAGTTTGATGAACAAAGACAAACTCTTAGTAAAGCTAATCTAGAAATTGTAGCTTATCAGTTAGGCCTAGAATCTGTAGAGGCACAGTTAGTTGTTCATCAGAAAAATGAAGTTGTCTATGAGGAAAAGATTGCAGTATTAGAGTTTGAAGTAAAAGATAAAGGTAATACTGTCACTAGACTTACAAATCAGTTAGAACAAACTTTAAAAGAAAAAGAATATTTAAAAGCTAAACTAGAACAGTTTGAAACATCTTCTAAAAACTAAAATAAACTGATTAATAGTCAAATAAGCTCTAAAGATAAAACTGGTCTAGGATATGGAGATCAATTGAATAAAAATGGTTCAAGTGGTAGTGAATTGTTTAATAGTGTCTTTGATAGTCGTTCAAGTGATGGTGATGACAATCAAACAAATGATAGGTTCAAAAAGGATAATGAATATCATGCAGTTCCACCTCCTCTTACTGGGAACTACATGCCTCCACTTGCTGACCTATCTTTTACAGGATTGGATGATTCTATTTATAGGCCTATAGCAAATAAGACTAGTGCTAGTGTGTCTCAAGTTGTAACAAGTAATACCCCACCTAGCAATACTAGTGTTGAAATGACTAGAGTTGAATCTGTTAGGCCTAGTGGAGTTATCATTGAATATTGGGTTAGTGATGATGAGGAGGATATAATTCAGTCTGAGGATTCTCAAACAACAGTCAAACCTAGTTTTAAAAAGATTGAGTTTACTAAATCTAGGAATGAAACTATTAAATCTGATAAACAAGCTGCAAAACCTAGGATGGTCACTCAATCTCCTAAGGTAGATAGAAAAGATTGGAATGGGAAGATGACTCAAAAACTAGGGTTAGGTTTTGGGTATACTAAGAAAGCTTGTTTTGTTTGTGGAAGTCACAATCATCTAATAAAAGACTGTGATTTTTATGAAAAGAGAATGCCTAAAGAATCTGTTTTGAGAAAGGGTACTGGTCATAAGGAAGTTAGACCAATTTGGAACAACACTCAAAGAATAAATCATCAAAATAAATTTGTTCCAACTGCTATCTTAACTAGGTCTGGAAGAATACCAGTTAGTACTGCCAAGTAGTATGTTAATACTGCTACCCCTAAAAATAGAGTGAATGTTTCAAAATCAAAAATAAATACTTTCCCTAAGTCACATTTACCTATTAAAAGGCCTTTTTATAAATCAACGGTACTTAATACCAGGGTTTCAAAAGAAAAAGTTAATATTGTTAGAGTAAATGGTGTTAATACTACTGGGCAAACAGCAGTTAGTACTATTAAGGGAAATAGGGTCACTGCTGTTAAGGCCTCAGCAGGTTATGTTTGGAGACCAAAAAAGACTGATTTAAACAATGGCTCCAAAGAAAATAGTGGATCATGGATCTCAAAAAGAGTAAATTATATTCGATCCAAAGGGCAAGACTCAAGTCAATATGGGCTGGGTCCCAAGAGAAACTGACTCTCTTATTTTTGTACATGGGAATCCACAACAAGCTTTAAAGTACAAAGTAATGTTTTACAGTGGATTCTCCAGGCATATGACAAGGAACAAAGCCTTACTTGCTGACTATCAAGATATTGATGGAGGTTTTGTTTCCTTGGTGATTGGAAGTACTAGATGGTTGGTAAGATAACGGTATTGGTTAAGATAAGAAATAATAAAATAGACTTTGAAGAATTTGTGTTTTTTTGCGAAGGAATGAAGTTTAATCTTTTTCTCTTGTCTCACAAATGGGGTGTGACAGGAAAACAGTGTTCTTTTCACTGAAACTGAATGTCTTGTTTTGTCTCCTGATTTTAAGCTACTTGATGTAAAGTCAAGTTAAGGTACTGGCATAGAGGTCCTACGGCAAAACAATATGTACAGCTTTGATTTAAAGAATGTTGTTCCTTCTAGAGATTTAACTTGTTTATTTGCAAATGTTTATTTGCAAAAGCCACAATTGATGAGTCTAAACTATGGCATAGGAGGCTGGGTCATGTAAATTTTAAAACAATGAATAAACTTGTGAAGGGAAACCTTGTAAGAGGTATTCCTTCAAAGACTTTTGAAAATGACCATACTTGTGTTGCTTGTCAGAAGGGAAAGCAACACAAAGCTTCCTGTAAGACCAAACTTGTGAGCTCTATCAGCCAACAATTACAGATGTTGCATATGGACTTATTTAGACCAACATCTGTAAGGAGTATCAATCATAAGACCTATTGCCTTGTAGTGACTGATGACTTTAGTAGGTTAGCAATGGGTTTTCGTTCTTAGCACTAAGTGTGAAACTTGTGGGTTTCTTAAATATTTATAACAGACATAGAAATAATCAATTTAAAACCAGAGGTTAAAGTAATCAGTGTCTGATAATGGACGACAAATTCAAAAACAAAAGAAAGAAATGGATGATTTGTGGGCAAAAAGGGATAAAAAATGATTATAGTGTTGCCATAACTCCACAAAACAAATGATTGTGGAGAGAAGAATAGGACCCTGATTGAGGCAACTAGGACTATGCTAGCAGACTCACTTCTACCTATAGTATTTTGGGCTGAAGCAGTTAATACTGCTTGTTATGTCCTGAATAGGGTTCTAGTGACCAAGCCTCATAACAAGACACCCTATGAAATTATTATTGGTAGAGCACCAAGCATAAGTTTCATGAGACCTTTTGGATGTCCTGTTACTATTCTAAATACCCTTAAACCCTTTTGGCAAGGTTTTGATCGTTTGATGGGGAAGGCTGAGGAAGGGTTTTTAGTTGGGTACTCTATAAATAGCAAGTCTTTTAGGGTATTTAATACTAAAACCAGAAAAGTTGAAGAGAATCTGCATGTAAACTTTCTTAAAAATAAACCAAATGTTGTAGGGCAAGGACCTAACTGGCTTTTTGATATTGATTCCTTAACAAATTCTATGAATTATCAACTAGTTTCTGCAGGGGGGAATCAAAACTAACAAAAATGGCAGGGGGGGGGTCCACAAGAAACTAACGGCACTACAGGTTTGAAAAGAAAAATGTGAGGCTGGACAAACTTAATAAGAGAATGTGTCCTACTAACATATATTGAGTTCCATTATGGTCATTATCTCTTCAAAGCTACAAGAGCTCAGATGATAAGGCTAAGGATTATACAGTAGATGATGATGCTTGTAGAAAGACTGTACAAGAACCAGCAAGTGAGTATGATCAAGCCTTGAAGAATGTTCTTGATAAGATGATTGTTCAGTGAAGGAGGATACAGAGCAATCAGATGTGCTCTAGAAAAGAGTTTGAAGCTCTGTTGTGATAGGCAGGAGAAGATTACTAGGAGCTAGCAGTATACAGTTTTTAATATTGTTAGCACACTAGTTAATAATGCTAGTGCATCCAGGACTTTTAGTCATGTTGGACCATCAAGTGGACCATCATTTGTTCCTTTCGGTGGATCTTTTCCTATTGATGTTTCTAATCTTCCTCATGATCCTCTAATGCCTGAATTGGAATTTACTGCTGAAATTCGAAGTATTGGCATTTTTGGCAATGCCTATGATGATCATGACTTGGAAACTCTCAACACTCCTTATGTTGATCAAAGTGTGGGTGCAAAGGCTGATTTCAACAACATGGAACCTTCCACTGTTGTCAGTCCTATTCCCTACAACTTATAGGAGTAACTCTTTTCATCTTAAAGCTTCGGATTATTGGGATCCAAAGTCAGCAGTACAAACAAGGGGCATGACAAAGAAGAATTATGGAGAGCATGATATGATTAGCTACATCCAAAAGCAAAGAAGGACAAATCACAAAGATTTCTAGAACTGCTTATTTGCTTGTTTCCTTTCTTAACATGAACCCACAAAGATATCTCAAGCCCTTGATGATGAAAGTTGGGTTGAAGCAATGCAAGAGGAGCTGCTTCAGTTCAAGATTCAGAAGGTTTGAACACTAGTTGACTTACCTAGTGGTAAAAAGGCTATTGTACTAAGTGGGTGTGGTGTATAGAAATAAGAAAGATTAAAGGGGAATAGTTGTAAGGAACAAAGCCAGACTGGTAGCACAGGATATAAATAAAGAGAAAAAAATCCAGGCTGGTAGCACAATGATACAAACAAGAAGAAGGCATTGATTATGATGAGGTTTTTGCTCTTGTTGCCAAGATTGAAGCAATCAGGTTATTTTTGGCCTGTGCATCATTCATGAATTTTCTTGTGTACCAGATGGATGTCAAAAGTGCCTTTCTCTATGGTACTATTGAAGAGGAGGTATATGTTAGCCAACCTCTAGGTTTTGTGGATCCAGAATTTCTAGAAAAACTTTATAAGGTGGAAAAAGCCTTATATGGTCTACATCAAGCTCCTAGATCTTGGTATGAGACTCTTTCTACCTATCTGTTGGACAATAGATTCTACAGAGGACAAATTGACAAGACTTTGTTCATAAAGAGAGTCAAGGGTGATATTCTACTGGTATAAGTATATGTAGATGACATCATCTTTAGTTCTACTAAAAAGTCCTTGTGTACAGATTTTAAGCAAATAATGCACAAAAGGTTCCAGATGAGTTCAATGGGAGAGCTCACTTTCTTTTTGGGTTTACAAGTCAAACAGAAAGAGGATGAAATCTTCATTAGTTAGGACAAGTATGTTGGTGAAATCTTGAAGAAATTTGGCTTTTCCAGTGTAAGGACAGTCAATACTCCTATGGAAACCAATAAGGTTTTAACAAAAGATAAAGATGGTGAGGATGTTGATGTCCATTTATACAGATCAATGATTGGGTCATTGATGTACCTTACATCCTCTAGACCATATATTATGTTCTCAGTTTGTGCATGCTTAAGATTTCAAGTTCAACCAAAAGTTTCCCACTTAAATGCAGTAAAAAGGATCTTTAGATACCTAAAAGGTCGACCCAAATTGGGCCTTTGGTATCCTAAGGACTCTCCTTTTATATTAGAAGCCTTTTCAGACAGTGACTATGCAGGTGCCAGTTTTGACAGGAAATCCACAACAGGAGGTTGTCAATTTCTTGGTTCAAGGTTAATCTCCTGGCAATGTAAAAATCAGACTGTTGTGGCTAATTCAACTACTGAAGCTGAATATATTGCTGCTTCTCACTGTTGTGGTCAAGTGCTTTGGATCCAAAATTAGATGTTGGATTATGGATACAATTTTATGCAGACAAAGATTCATGTTGACAATGAGAGTGCTATTTGTGTTGTCAAGAATCATGTCTACCATTCTAAAACAAAGCATATAGAGATTCGGCATCATTTCATTAGAGACTCCTATAAAAAGAGATTGATAGAGATGGTCAAGATACACATTGATAATAATGTAGCTGATTTGCTCACTAAAGGTGTTGATGTGAGTAGATTTAATTTTCTAGTGGCAAGCATTTGTATGCTTAGTCTGTAGCTGCATGATCTCAGGGGAGGTTAATGGTGTATAAGTGCAGTGGATTATACACAAGTGCTATTTGGATTGCAGTTGGAAGGTAAACATAATGATCAGTTACTTAATACTGATGGGCTTAGCTTTCTCTATTTGAAGAAACTTTGTACTGCTCGTACAAAAAGTTTATACTGCTAGGCTTGGTCAGTACTGCTTAGTGTCATTGGTGGCTTGATGCTTGACATGGTTTGGAGATGATTTTTAGATGAATTTGAAGCTTAATTTGATATCTCAAGGATTAGTACTGCTAGGTATAACTAAAACTGCTAGTTATACATAATACTGCTAGTTTTAAAACTGTTAGTCAAAACTTAAAACTGTCAAGAAGCATATGGTACGTATTGTGCTTTGGACTAACATTTGCAGGTTAAGAAAAGCAGTATGGTTGGGTTTGGAGAGATCATAAACAACTGGAAGTCTTGAGTGGAATGGGTTACAACTGGTATGTTGTTTTGGTTAACAATTCTTAACTTTTATTCATGGGCTATGCATAGATATGGATCCTCATGAATTCTCACATGTCTATCTAGTTATTTCTAGTGTGCTTGTGATGAATAGAGGCATGTTATTGCATAGTTATTGGAGAACAAGTTAATACTGTTAGGCTAATATTAGTACTGCTTGTTACCGTTAATACTGTTAGTGCATAACCAAGCACCTAAGGGTGAAGGTTCAGCAACACCTCCTGAACCCCAACCAACACCCTCTAGTTCACAAACAAATGTTTCTGAACTTCTAATAGAACCACTTCAAACTGAAACACCTCTACCCGTTTTTCAAACTGAAGCTCACATTGAGCAATTACTCCCATCTTCAACTACATATCAAAGAAAAAGAAAGACTCAAAAACGTAGGAGAACCAAAAAGGACACTAAGTTACCTCAGACTAGTATACCTCAAAGACCTTGGAGCAGATGAGGCTGTTCATAAGGAGGGGGTGACAGTGTGGAACAGGCTATCACTACTGTTGCTAGCTTAGATGCACTACAGGACAGTGATAACATAATTAGGACCCAGACCACGGCAATGCCTAATGTTGACATTCCTCAAGGAATGGATACAGGTGGCAGTCCCAGGCGCCAAGATACTATAGGGGTGCTCCTGCTTAGACTACGTCTGAGAGAGTGCTTGAAAAGCCTAATGAACCACGTCTTAGAAGTGATGAGGGTAGACTAAAACTACATGAATTGATGACTATGTGTACAAAATTGTCAAAATAGGTGCTTGACTTGGAGAAAGAGAAGGATGTTCAAGCTATGGAGATCCTTAGACTAAAGAAAAGAGTCAAGAGATTAGAAAGACAAAGGAAGTCAAGCACCTCACAACTAAGAAGGAGGAAATATAGACAGGTTGAGTCTTCAGATGAGGAGGATGCATCCAAACAAGGGAGGAAAAATGACAAGACCAACCCCATGCTTCATGAAAGTGACTTTGATGGATTTGGTAATGAGACAGTTGATGCTACTACAACTGGAGTTAGTACTACGAGTGCACCAGTTACTACTGCTGGTGTAGCTATTAGTACTGCTGAGCCTAGAACTCCTCCATGGCAATGGCTCTGATAAAGATGAAGGAAGAAAAAGCTAAAGAGAAGTGATTTGATTTTAAAGATGTTGAAGATTCTTCCAGACCTGTCAGATCAATAACTACACTTCAGCCTCTTCCATCCATTGATCCTAAAGACAAAGGCAAAGGTATCTTAGTTGAAGGAGAACCTGTCAAAGTAAAAAAGAAAAGATCAAGGGTTAGCTCAAATTGAGAGTGATGCAGAGTTAGCTCACAGATTACATGAGGAAGAATTGGCTGAAATAGAAAGGATACAAAAAGAAAAAGCAACACAAGAAGAAGTTTCAATGACTGAAATGATACTATTTAAGCCAGCATTGATGTTGATACTTTGTTTGCTGCCAAGCTCCAACAGGAAGATAGAGAGCAGTATACAATTAAAGAAAGAGCAAAATTTTTGGCAGAAACAATAGCAGCACAAAGGAAGTTTAGAGCTGCTCAAAGTCTGCAGAGATTAGAAGTAGAC
>BQNB010159732.1:1787-14880 GCA_026074375.1 Tanacetum coccineum | reverse complement strand
TGTTTGAACCGTACACGATGTGATAGCAGATTATGTTTTAAAGTAGATTTCTGTCAGTCTCGGTGGTTTGTTCGAATTGCAGGCACAATAATCGCAATTTTAAAAATACAAGCGCAGTTTTTATATAAAATTTTGATGTGCAACTATCGTTTTTGACAAAGACGATGTCTGTACTTTCAAACTTCATATGTTCTCATAATATGGACGATAATTCATACAAAATCTATACAAAGATTGGGCCATTTGGAAGTTGTGAGGATTGTGTTTGCAGTTTAACTAAATCACATGGATCGTCTTTGCAATTTAGTTTTATGGTTGATCCCTCTACAATAATAATCGATTGTATTTGAAATATTTAGTTATCAAACAACAACAAAAAAAGGTATGCTTTCGGCATCGATCACGTCCAAATCAAAACCGGATATATGTGTAAGAAAAACTTTTACCACTAATCCAAGCATCTTATTCTACAAAATCATAAAATAACTTTACTCAAAATTATATATTTTAAGAACAAACATCTAAATATCTTAAGCTTTGTTGTCTTAGCCAAGATTTGTGTGTTTCTTCAATTGCTTGTGCAAAACAAAAAGCACGTGAACATGTTTAAATTTGGACTAACTTATATTTAACTACTAGTGCACATCGATGTCATATTCCATATTTACATACATATGAAAGAAACGTATTCTGCTATATAAAGACATCTTCATAAACATTACGTCAAAGTAATGATACAATTACTTTAACCGAAAGCGTTTTGGCTGATTTGGTAATTATGGGTCGACAGGGGAGATTTTTTGGATAATAGGTCACGGGTTCAAGTATCAACTTGTGTTCACTCCGGTTGGTGTTTCGCTAAGCCAAAAGAGTTTTCGGAGCTATTTTTTGGAGTGGACGACTACCGGCGCCAAAAGTCACCCGAGGTCAGGATGTTTTCGTCAATCTACGCCTCTTTTGAATGATACAATTACATTAAACAATATGACTTTTTTGGTAAAATACAAACGTACACAAAATAGAAGGGCGTGATTATAATATTAGTCACATAGTTTGTATCAGACTGATGGTTCATAACTTCATATGCCTTAAAAAGATGCTGGTTCCATTTGTCAAGTTTTTAATTAAATAGGTTTCAACTACACTTTGGTCCTTGTAGTACACCATAACATATGTATCTGGCCACTCAACTAAAGAAAATAACCATAAACGACTAACATATGTATCGTAATCCTGTGGTCAAATTCATTGTATTTCTTTTCACAAATATGTCATATCATCTTAACACTCTCATTTCAAAATATCATTTCACTCATAACATACCATCAACCTCCTCATTTGGGCCTCACCCACCCACAATTATTTTATTTTCCATTTTCTCAAACAAACTAAATTCATTTCATATAAATAAAAATACAAAATACAATATGATAATAAATAAAACGTACGAAATTTAAAAACCAATGCGAAAATTAAAAACAATGCATCAAATTATAAATAAACTAATTTTGTTGTTGATTTTGTAGATGTTGTTGCCAAACATGCTCAATGATATTTCGTTGAAGCTTTGCATGTGTTTGTTTATCACAGAGTTCTTTGGATTTCTTCCGGTGCACTACGCATCGCTCGACCCATGTCCGTAATATATTTGGTTGCGGGCAAATATAAATTTCGCTCATTTCGGATATCGCAAACTTTTGATCTTTTAAAATCTTGTTATGCAATATAATGCACGTGTACATGACTTTGCGTAGCTTGTTGACAGTCAATTGACGCGCTGGTTGGCATATAATATGCCAACGTCCTTGATGGACCCCAAAATCTCTTTCAACGTCTTTTCGACCACTTCCTTGTCTCCGTTTAAGTACTGCATTTTTCTCTAAATTTGCAACCGAAAATGATTTGACAAAAGATGACCATTGAGGGTAAATCCCGTCGGCCAAATAATACCCTTGTTGAAATGTCACTCTGTTTACTTCAAATGGAGCCACGAGGGCGATGTCAACAAGAATGTCATCAAATAACGGAGAATTATTCAAAACGGTTATATCGTATGACGCAACGGCTTCAAGCATCATAGTTGGGTATTCTTATCACCTCGCGCAAATTGCCCGTGCCATTCTTTCGGACAATTTTTCCATTCCCAGTGCATACAATCAATGCTTTCAAGCATTCCCGAAAACCCATTAATCATGTTATGTGCATTGTATAACTTTTGAATGTCATTGAAGTTTGAAGTAAGGTTTTCTTAAAAACTCAGGCATAAACAATTGGATAACTTACATAGTAAAATAATCTAGACAACCGCGTGCGCAATGGTCACCCATTTGTAAATATTCATCTAATGCATCAGGTGTTATACCGTATAACAATCTGCGTATGTTGGATGTGCATTTCATAATAACACTAAAACTTGATTGACCTGTAGCATCAGGTCAGACTCTAAAAAAATCAAAATGCGGGGGAAGAGGATCAACATTTTGAATGTAAGTTTCAATACCTGCTACTATATCTAAAAATAATTTACGGCTCATACGATACCGTTTTCTAAAATAATACGCCGGATATTTTGGGTGATCACCAAAATAGAGGGCCATCAAACATTCTTCAGCAACATCATGTCCACGGTAGATGTAGTTACGACGGTTTGACCTTTCGGATTCTTGTTCTTGCAACGATTGCTCATACTGAAGTTGTTGCATAATCATTTCCATGTCATCTATATCATCAAGATCGGTCATACCACCAGTTGAATCACTCATGTTTATTGGTTAAGATGAAGTGTTTGAAAGAGTAGTTGTGTAAAAGTTTGTTAAAGTGAGGTAATATTTATAGTGTAAAAGTGGGTATACGTTAAAAAAATAATTATTTATTAAATGTAACGGATACATTTCAAGCCAAACTATAAATATTCCACAATGTAATGGATAGATTCTTTGTCATTTTGTTCCTCACTTCCTCAGCGAGCAACTAAACGGCGAGAGGTGACGAGTGAAGTTGGTGTGGTGGCGAGCTGCCACGTCAGAAACGGCGAGCTGGCTCGCCACCATACCCTATTGATCTAAGACTTAACATACTTTTATGGTCTAAGATTACTTTCAACTCTTGCATCTTTATCACAATCACAAACCCTAAGCAACTCTTTCGCATATTTATAATCAGCCGGTATTTGTAAAGCGGATAATCATGTTTCGAATCGATGTATCCCTGCGTTCAACGAGTCGAAAAATGTAAATATGCTTCGGATACGTGTTTCTCGCTCTTCGACTGTGTCGTTTAGTATTGATAGTACATGATCCATTGTTACCAGTGATTGTGATTGTTGTGACGATGACGGTTGTAACAGTGATTGCGACAGCGGTGACGTTTTTTATGTTGACGATGAAGGTTGTTACGGTGACGGAGTGTGGTGGTTACCGGAATGTTTGATTGGCGGTGATGGTGATTGTGACGGTGGTGATGACGTCATGCGTGATTAACGGAATGTTGTTAAAATGCGAAATGAAGCATAGTGTGAATAGATCTATGTCATCCAATAAATTTTGCACATGCACCAATAAAATTAGTAGGAATATATTGTAGAAGGAAATAGCATTTTCCATATTAGTTTTCTTTAACCTTTGCCCATATTAAAATTTCTAAAAATGTGCTGATTTTGTTCAAATGTAAATTGATGAATGATCATATGCATTTAATTAATTTTAAAGCTATTAATGTGGGGAAAGACAAGATTCAACTTTCACACCTCCAATTCGCGGACGATGCACTCAGTTTGGGTGAATGATCTCTTTCAAATGCTAAGAACCTCTTTTGAATCCACACTTGCTTCCACCTTGCATCCGGTCTAAAAGGAAATTTTAATTAAAGCAAAACTATTTGGCATTGAGGTCTCCAACATTGAATCAAATGTCGTTGCCTCATCGCTTACTTGTTTTGCTTCTTAATTTCCTTGCTCTTAATTGAGTCTTTCCATTCGTGCTCAAATGTCAAGGTGTGCTAATTGAATCCCTTAGTTAATAGGTTTCAAAAGAGGCTTTCTAAATGGAAGGGTAACACTCTTCTTATTGGTGGCCACCTCACACTAATTAAATCCGTTGTCCGTAGCTTAGGAGTTTATTACTTTTCAATAGTACCGGCAATTTGCGCTCATTTGAATAAATCTGGACAGAACGGTTCCTTTCTCAGAAGTTATGGGTCTATTTGGACAACATGGATATATTGAAAGAATTCTATAAAACCCACCGTAGATGAACAGTGTTTTTGAAGTTGTAAGAATATGTTATCCAAGTTAACCTGGTATCTCATAAATCACTAAAACAATTTCTTTTCAATTGTTTAGGCTTACTACTTACTAGGGCTTTTTTCGTTACAACAAGCTAAAGTTTTATCATGTGCTTGATTTTTAGTTTAAGCTCACTTAAGGGTGTTTAAAAAATTAAGGAACCAAAAGAATCGAGGAATCGTATATTAAAGTATATAATGGCCGAAGCCCAAATGTGGGTTGGGTCCATTAGGGTTTTAAAGTTTCTAGTATCTTCTATCTTGTCTTATAAATACATATCAATAATATAATACCTCTCACGGGGTTTTCATTATCTAATATGGTATCAGAGCGGGTCTGATCCTCAGACCTAGGTGGCTAAGTTGAGCCTCCTCTTTTATACCACCCCGTCAAACCCTAGTTGTTCCTATTTATCTCTTTTTCAAAACAAAACAAAAAATATATGTTTTGTTTCTTTTCTTTTGATGTTGCTGCATGATGAAGATTAATCTCCGCTAGCTTGCTGTCGGATGTCATCATCTAAATCTCCGCTTGTTGTCGGATGTCATCATCAAAATGTATTATTTGCTTTACTGTTATTGCTTTGCTACCGCTTTGTTTTGCTTTTGTTGCTGCAGATGAAGATTTGTCTCCGCTTGTTGTCGAAGGTCTTCATGAATAAATTTTTTTATTGTTTAATGTTTATTTAGTTTTCTCATCCAATCTGAGCTTTCGCATTTTTGCCGCTCGAATTGCGGAGGAGTATTAGAGTATATAATGGCCGAAGCCCGAATGTAGGTTGGGTCCATTAGGGTTTTAGACTTTCTAGTATCTTCTATCTTGTCATATAAATACATATCAATAATATAATACCTCTCACGGGGTTTTCATTGTAACAGGTTTATGGTTGGGTCAGGTTGATTGGTGTTATTGAAGTTGTATAGCATGTAGCTGAAAAATAAACATGCTGCTGTCCTAATTGTGTGCCCTCCTGATAAATACATATATAGTCAGTTTAATTTGTTTTAAAAATGTTCATTACGCGTATTAAATACTTTAAATATTTGTTAGTTATACTAACTTCATGATCTAATGCTTCGTCCTACTGGTACCAAAGGTTTTATTATCATCCCACAAATGATATACATTATGAGTTCAAACTAACAATAGAAACAAGTGTGTCTGAATATATGTTGTTAAAATAAATTTTATCATCTACTTACCAACAAGAGTAACAAGATCTTGGGTGTTAAGACCTTTATCTGAAAACTTTCTAATTTGAACACTAATAGGATCATCAAATGTAGGCAAGTTTGCAGTATTAGACGCTCGTGAAACCAATCCATCTCTACGCCCTAATGGCACTTGCCAACTAGTTCCACCAATCTGCAAGAAGTTGGCAAAAAATTAAGTGTCAGGCTTAAAGCAAATAAGTATAACCTCATATAACGCAAAATGTATGATATGATAGTCTTACAGAGAAATGTTTTTACCAAGACCACGGAATCAAGAGCAGCAAGGGCAACAATATCAGCGCAAGAGACCACACCATGACATGCACGTTCGAGTTGTGCCTTTGCAGCATCGATAACCTGAAATCCTCTCAAGGGAAGGTTCGGACGTGCGGTCTTTTCACTTGACGAGCCATTAAGTAGTAGAGACGCATCACAACCATTGACAAAGCAGATGGAAGAAAATCCTTAATAAACCTGGTGCCATTGTGGGGTTAGATCGGACAGCTGTGTGAACAACTGACTGGACTATAGATTCTGCTCTTGGGCAAGTGGTCTTGTAAAAGCCAACCCATGTTCCTTGCCCTTGTGCAATGACGGTCATGGTGGCTAAAAGGATTTTCAGCAAGATGTCCAATTTGTTAAATGATGAAGCCTTCATTACTAAAAGAAATGCAAAATGTTGCTAAATTCTTTTGTGATATGTATTTGTTTAGCAAACAAGATGATGGCTGATATAGTGTTGGTGAGGGTATTTATAGTCATTGCGTGCGATAATATCAAGTCAAACTTATAAGTGTAAAATAACAATAGAATGATATTATTGATTGTGTTTTTGTGTCATTAAATAATATGATCTCATGTCTATTTATAATAGAATATGGCTTGATAAATAAGCTAACTCTAAACCTAATGGACCCAAGCCCATAACTGGGTTTGGGCCATAACCTAATCGTCTAATACTCCCCCGCAGTTTGAACGACAGTATTTCGAACGGTCAAACTGGAATAAATGTTGAAAGCCGTTTTTTTCTTCTTTTTTTTTGTTCGAGCGGAAGTATAATTGTATTTGGCGGCATAGTTGTTTATTGCTTGCAGCATCCTTCTTTGCGAGACGATTTTTTTTACGTCATGGCTTGCTTTGCCTTTAGAAGGGAGCGGCAATTTGATGATTAACTTTTGTTGTCAACGACAATGATCTTCGACAATGAAAACAAATAGATGATGAAGAAGAAAAAAAAAGTTGATGGAAAGCAACTCAACATTTTTTTGACGGCTTAGGTTTAGGGTTTATGAATTGAAGACGAAAAACAAAATCCTAAAAAACATTAAAGCGAGAATAAAGGGAATCCCTCTGAATCACCGGCAAGTAGCCGATGACCAGAGGATATCAATTTTTCTTGAAAGATCTTACCTAGAGCTGTGATACCATGTAAAATAACAATAAAATGATATTATTGATTGTGTTTTTGTGTCATTACATAATATGATCTCATGTCTATTTATAATAGAATATGGCTTCATAAATAAGCTAACCCTAAACCTAATGTACCAAAGCCCACAACTGAGTTTGGGCCATAACATAATCGTCTAATAATAAGGTTAGGAAAATAACTATCTCGATATGAAGGTGTAGAGGAAGGATGTAGAAAGATAAATTTTAAAACTTCTTGTATGTTATTGAAAATAATGTTGTTAGTGTGTAGGCAAAAAAACATATGTGTTCGCATTTTGGTTTAAAACATTCTTTAGTACATTACTTAATCCATATAATATGTTATTTGACGTGTTAAAACATTTATTAGTACGTACGCTACTCATGCCACATGTCACATATCACCTATCATTTGGTATCATATCGTACGTGATCAAGTTAAAAGGAGGGTATGTACATTATCTATGCAACGGGGAGGCGATATCAACTCTCATGCCGCAGCAAAATTCAGAAACACATTTTGTTTTAAGTATTTAATATTTAATGTAAGGGATTTCTAATGAGTCTTGAGATCAGTGGTTAATAATCTGTTTTATTAAATGATCACCATGAATGATTATAATTGAATGAAATCAATAAAGACGTGAACACAATCCTTGAAATATGAATTTATTGTTAGTTAATAATGGTCCGTTGCCCAACCCACTTGTTTAGACCCGTTTAGCTTTTAGGGTTACACCCTCATCACAAAATAAATGATATTTGGTGACTAAAACGTTTGCCTAACAATGATGAAAGAGTAGGAAAAATTAAACATTTGCTTACTAATGATGAAAGAGTAAGAAAAACTAAACTTTTGCCTACTAATGATGAAAGAGTAGGAAAAACCAAACTTTTACCTACTTATGAAAGAGTAAGAAAAACTAAATTTTTGCCTACTAATGATGAAAAAGTAAGAAAAACTAAACTTATCTGATGAATACTTATAACCAGGGGTATTAGTCATGTCGGGTTGGTCAGGTTCGGGTCAAAGTCGAGTCAAAGTCGGGTCAGGACTAAAAATATCATACCCGAACCCGACCTTATTTAAATTCAGGTCAGTCGGTTCGAGTCAATTCGGGTCGGGTCAACTTTGGTCTGGTCCGTTCGGGTTTGGGTCAACCCGAATATAATAAAAATGTAACAAATTTGTCATTTTTTATTCGTTTAAATAGAAAATTTATTAAATTTATATATTTTTTTTTGAAAGTTCTTATTTGAGTCCATTGAGTCGACCTGAATTAGAGTTAGCAAACATTTTTAATAAAACTATACAAGTCACCAATAAAACATTTCTTCACTAAAACTTATAAAAAGTCAATAAAACTTTTGCCCAATGTTTTAAAAATTGGCTCTCTAAACGATCCGGTCTAGTCACCGGGTTACCGGTTCGACCACCGGATCTACCCAGTTTTCAAATAATAATAATATTTGCAATGATGCAAATAAAATTATCAGATAGAGAATATAACATGTAACAAATAAAAACTACGACCGTAAATAAAATAAAAAAAACATTTTTTGATAGTTAAAATTAATAAATCGAAAAACCGGGGCCGGGTTCACGAGAACCTGATGTTATACGATCATGTTCACATCAAACTCCGGCGATCCTAATCCCGAGTTATCAAAAGTATTAAAATCAAGTTTAAATTTACTCGATTTTGTTTTTTTTCGACCAGAAGCGATTCAAGAAACCGGTGACTCCCCCGGCCTGATATCAACCCGGTTTCAAAACAGTTGCTATACCTACTTAAATCTAATACATATCACTAAGATTCAACAAATCTTAAATAATTAAAAATATAATAAAATAAAAATAAAAATAAAAATCTATTCCTTTATCACCACGGGATACAAAAATACAATAAATAAAGTTTCAATTGGATACCATACATTTTGTAGATGCCAGGGGGACTAAATCCCCACCTACCCATCTTCATCTCATCCAATGGATGAGATTAAATTGCCTGTTTACACTAAAGGGGTATTTTTGTACATTATATATCCTTACTTTTTTATAACTACCTCATCTGATACACACACATAGTGTGTGTTTTCAGATCTTAAGTTTCTCTCTCTACACCGATCCACAACTAATTGATCGATCATCACAAACAACTAATCGATCGATCTTTCAAGATTGTCGTAAATTTAAATCGAATCATCTCCTTTCATTTGGAGTAACTATTATATTCATATTTGTTCTTATTTTAGCTTATATTTTAAGTGAATAAGCTTATCAATTTATCATCATCCGAATTTATAAGCTTATTATTCAGCTTAATTATTGCTCGAATATATTAATTAATTTTTTAATATAGATAAGCTAATTTATTTAGGACATTATGTGGAAGTAGTTTATGATTATCATCATATAATTTATTATTCTGAATCTATAAGCAAGCTTATTACTTATTATTGAAGAAATTAAAAGTCTAACGTATTAGCTATTATAATATTTGAAGCTGATTGTTAATAAGCTTTATTATTAGCTATTTTTATGATTTGAATAAGCTAATTTAGATTAATTTTGTTTGATATAAGCTTAATTAAGGTGTAAATTTTTTAGCTATACCGGTTACAAAAAGCAGTTTTAAGTAGTTTTTGGTTTAACGGTTTGATATACATATATGAAACATTTTACATAAGTATAACATAAATGATATTACTTTGTCCAGATATGTATAGTCAATGATATTAACATATTGAACATTCATTAATATCAAAAAACAGTTTTATTAATTATTTATAATCATTTTAATTTTCAGAATTAAAGAACAAAAGCTTTGAGTTCAATATTTAGAAGTCTGGATCACAACAAGATGAGGTGCCCCTAAGAGGTTTGGAAGATCAAGAACAAGTCGTGGTTCAACAAAATTGTTGTCCAATAAGAAAGATTGTTGTTTAAAAAAGTACACTTTTTATATTATATTGTTATATGAAGCAATGTTATAATTCTTTATTCACTGAGAATATTGTTGTTTTTGTGATCTATACATGAAATTGTGATAAAATAAAAAATCAAATGTGCTATTCTAGAAAATCAAATAAGCATACAGACAGATTTTCTTTCTACAATTGAATTAAACAAAGTGTTCATATTAGTATTTTTACAATTTAGGTAACAAAGAAATATAAGTTATTTTCTTACATAAAAAACAAATATATTAACATGATCAAGACATAGAAAATAATAACTATCATACATAATGTTAAACAATGATAACAATGAGATCTAACTAAAATTTTTGTATTTATTGGAATTGATAATGAAATAGTGCAATAAAACTTAACAAAATAGACATAATAACAAAAATAACATCCGCAATGTTTCACCAAATTCAACTCATGTACTCTAAGCATATAACAAGAGGACAAAGAAAAAGAAAGGTTTAAACCATTAATTCCAAGACAATGTACAGTTTCTAATGGTTTCAAAAATATGTCCGTAGATGTCAAAAACCTCGTTACGTAGGATAACAAGAGAAAAACGAATTATACATTTGACCGTGAAAAAGAAAATTCATGAGCTTCATCTGAGCTACTTTGTGGCCTTTTATTCTTGAGTAGTTTAAGATGACTGAAAACAGCCATCTCTACACAAAAAAAAAGAATTGATTTTAACTTTCAAGCAGCATTATCATAAATGAAAAATTCTAATTGTTAAAGAAATTAACTTTCAAGCAGATTATCATATATGATAATACACACAAGTAACTTTTCAAACTTATAATATCAACAAAATCTTCATAAACGCTTAAAATCTAACTTATATCATATATGATATATTATAATGTTAAAGAAGTTAACTTTCAAGCAGATTATCATATAGAATATAATACACTACAAATAACTTTCAAACCAAAATATCATCATACATCCTCCACAAATGCTTAAAAACCTAACACTTAAATCATATATTATATAGTATATAAGTTTCTCATAATTTTTTTTTAGGCAACTTATCATAAAAGATTTTTTCACATAACCTGACGAATTATTCGTCTTTAAAATCACAATATGATCAAACAAATCCTTTCTAAATAAAGAAAACTTAACATATAATCACATATTTATTCATCAACAACAACATACTCGATCAAAAGGGTTACTTATGTCACTATACCATCGTCAAAATATAAAAATAATCTTCATTAAAAATGTATAAACCCTATAACTTGAAAAACACAATCTGTTCATCACAAGATCTATAAAACATTAGGCTTCACCATTTATGCATAAATAACATTAAAATATGTAGATGATGTGTTTTATACCTGAATCAATGATTTTAATCATCATTTTGAGCGGAGTTTTAGACACAAACTCACACTATAGGCTTATTTATTAAGATTTGATCGTCTATAGCAACGTCACCATCATTATCTTTTATTTTTGATGTGTCGTACGATTATGTGTGTGTTTTAGTGTGTGTATTTTTAATCGGTTTGAATGTGTGAGTAGTGTGTGTTTTAGAGAGAGAGAAAGAAAGAATAGATCTAAAAGTATTGATGAAGTGGTCAGGTATGGTGAGTGAAAATAAAGTCCAAATACCTTTTTGACTTTTTTGTTTTTTTAATTAAAAAAATTCTTTTAATCATGGCCTTTCATTATTTTTAGATGGATGGCTAAGATCGGTCCCCCGGTATCCAAAAAAAGGAGGGTATCCAATATAACCTCCCTCAAAATACAATTATAAAAATACAATTATAAAAATACGTCCACCAATTAAGATCTCCATACGATTCCTCATCAATCAGATTCCGCCATCAATCTGAACCAAAAGATATTATTATAAAAATAAATTTGAGGGTATGATTTATTCGTCGGTACCGGTTTTTATTCACCGTCGTTAATCGCCGACCACCTCCACACATCCTTATCCACTGCCGGCACCATCTCTAACTTTATAGATTGAACAAATGATACTGCATATATGGTAACATTAGCCCACTTAGGTCCATTGAGATTTTCAAGAAGATAGGCTGATACGGCTGAACCATAAGCCTTATATCCTACTATGCTCACACCATAATAGAAAAATAGGCCTACACTGTATTGTAGATACAAGGCTTTCCTCATGTTTTTTATGGCTGGTTTGCAAAGAGTTGACTGCACATTCATATACATTAATATGAGATGCAATGTTCAACTTTTGTTAAATAATTGCACTTTCTTACTCAACAGCTAAAGCTTTCACATCCCCCGGGCGTCTAAAAAGATTACTCATCTTAGCTCAGTCGAAATGCAGCTTCGAAAAATGTTTTTGGAGGAAGACAAGCAAGTTTCTAATTTCAAAACAAATCATCTATTTTCACAAGTTTAGGGCTAATATAGATCATTTTTTGTAGTGAGTTGATGAAACTTCATCAACAGTTTGTTATGAGCGGTCTAATGTCGGATAATGAGTTTTGGTGTATTAGGAAGGTAAAATAACGAGTGGAAAATTGTCGCCAGGTATGTTTATAATCAGTTAAGCGAGTGGGTAATTGGTGACTTTTTAAGCGAACTGTGAGTTTTACTCTTTTTGTGATCGTGTGATTGGTGCAGACATTGAAGACACTCAAGAGAGATGATGTTCAGCTACTTAGGAAATTTGGAATTCAGTTTAAGGGGGATCCGGAGCAAGTAAGGGATTGTGTGATTGCTGTCAAGTTATTTTGCGTTAGGTTCTTTTAATAATATTGTTGTACAATTGGCAGGTACGATTCTCTGAGAAGGCTGCAACTACCAGGAGCGCCTTTTGAATCATCTAAGGTAACATACTCGGACTTTTTCTTTAAGCTGTGGATTTGTTTAATTAAGGTTTGATAGTGCATTATGCTAGATAGTAGATAAGCAAAATATTGGTTTATTACAGTCTAAAAGTGCCCGACCAGGTCATATATAATGGCCACTGTGAATCTCAACTGATAAAAACTCCAATCATCTTAGAACCTAACAAATTAAGCCGGCTAGTGGTAACATACTTGGACTTTTTCTTTAAGTTGTGGATTTGTATAATTAAGGTTTGATAGTGCATTCTGCTAGATAGTAGATAAGCAAAATATTACTCCCTCCGTCCCATATTAAGTGTCCACAATGGAATCTTTTAAGTCTTTTTTCATCAACTTTGACCATAAAT
>BQNB010159730.1:0-14880 GCA_026074375.1 Tanacetum coccineum | reverse complement strand
CAAACAAGGACATCGTAATACCAAAAGAGATTGTAAAATACCGTAAAGACTAACAAAATTTTATTGTTTGAAAGCGAAAGAAAATACCATGAACCATATAGTCAGAATAAAAGTGAAGCGAACATGCTCAAGAGAATTTCGTACAAAGACATTACGAACCAAAAGAAGAACGTAAAGATTAATCCGTACTTACGATCAAAGAAAAACCATAGAAAAGCGTCGGTACTAACATGCCGTAACATGTTACGAAAACCAAAGGATATAATAAGAACGAAGTCATGATCCGCACTAATATGTTAGGAACAATTAATGCTTAAAAGAAAATTTTGATACTCATATGAGTAGTTAGTACCACGAAAGAACTAATGAAACATACCAATATCCAAAGAAGCAGATCCGAACAACCAATATTCATCAAGACGCCGATAGAAAAGTTAGATCATCTATAACGTCATGGTACAAACAAGGGATGCTAAAATGAGGGTTATATCCGAACGAATAATCGAGCAGACGAACAAACTCCATAATCGTAATAATAGCAATAACGGGTATCCGCAAGCGGTAAATAGAAGGGGAAACTTACTAACTTCATAACTATTCATAACACAACTGCACATAATATAACATCTTACACTACCAACTAACAAGCAAACACCGATCAATGCAATAATGGTCACAAGTCTACGTGTGTGATGCCTTTATAATTATGTTAGCCACCATAATTATAATTGCATCATTTCACACGTATACTTACTTCCAAGACTACACCTCTCAATGATAACACACATATAAGCACATATACCACATTGCATCTTAAACCACTCCAATATAACACAAAAAAGGATGCTCCATCAAAGAAATACTTACTTATATAAAGATAAAATCAAAATGACATAAAGGAACGAAAGTCTCGCAGCGCTTCCAAAATACGAAATATCCGAATTAAACAATAGCAACGTGTCAAGGTAAAAGACTGGATACACTTATGTGGTCATCGCTTGGGTTTGACTTTGCTTTCACAAAAGGTCACCGACTCTGGCGGGTCCCAGGCCTACACGATCATCTGACCAAGAGATCTAGTCGCCTCCTTCCTATGATTCCTCTAACTACCTTTTTCCACCTTCGTTCCCCAGAAGAGGCTCCTTGTCAATGGCTCCACTTTCAGGGATCTTTTAGATATCGTAATAAGCCTTGTAGGATCGAGAATAAAACGTCAAAGAAAAGAAATAAAATAAAAAGTATATGAATTATAGCACACATAGTTCCTATTATGCAACTATATGAAGGTCTCCTAGGTTATAGTCTAGGTTAACCCACCTACTTCTCTATAACCAATGGCTCTGATACCAATCTGTCACACCCCCCAAGTAGAAATGTGAGGCATAACAGATAGGCATCATCACGAACACATTAGAATGGCAACAATAGAGAATGTCTAAAATTCATTATATATATTAAAAACCAAGTGTTTTTATATCGATACCAAACACAAAGAGTGGTCCTTGTTATTGAGGTTGAATTGTATTGAGGATTAAAATACAGCTTAAGCTGTTGAAGTTACTGCTGCTGGTTATGATTTCCTACTGGTGTGAAAGACTAAAGAAAATATTCAAAAGAGATTAATAACAGCTAAGCAAAAGTTTCAGACTGCTTAGTGGAAGTTACTGCTGGCTCAAGAAGTTTATTGAAAATGTACTAAGTTGGTTACTACTGCTGATGTAAAGTATAACTGCTGTTAGTTTAAAGTTAATGTTGCTGGTTATGAAGATTAGACTGTTAGATCAAGTTAGTACTGCTTATGTGATATGAATGAGATATTTTTGTAAAAGATACGTATAAGTTATTTGATTAGAAGATCATGATAACTTAGGAATATATTGTAAACCAACTAGGACTCCTTGGTGTATAAAAGGAGGTTCTAGGGTATAGAGTTAGATATCAAAAAAATTAGAAGTCGATTAGCTTCAAGGTTTTGTAACCCTAACATATTAAGAGTGTTCGTATTATATTGAGGCTAAAATTTTGGTAAAGTGTTTGTATGATCTTATTCATTACTGTTTCATTGAAATTCTTCTTAGTATCATTGACTAGATTCCGCATAGTCTTTGATATTCCACAACAAAGTTTCTTCTATCATAGTTGTTTTAGATTTATTTAATACAACTTAGCCTTATACAAGATAAGCAAGATCTATTCTATTAGGATCAACAGTGGTATCAAGGCTTGTAAGAACTTTGAATAAGAACAACTTTACTACAACACACAAGATATCAATTTGTTTCAAAAACCAATAGACTCTCCAAACTGACTCAAACCATCAAGCTAACCCATACTACCAACCAGGTGGAGATAAGATCTATGGATGATGAGGATGGAGCCAATACCTATTATGCATTGATTACAACCATATAGGAGATCATAGAAAATGGTAATGCACCCATAGTAACAAAAACTGTTGATGGTAAGGAGACTGTTATCCCTCCTACAAGTGTTGAAGAGAAGGCACAAAGAGGGCAGAGTTGAAGGCAAGAAGCACTTTATTGATGGCCTTACCTAATGAGCATCAATTAAAATTTAACTCATACAAGGATGCTAAGACACTGATGCAAGGACATTGAAATAGATTTGGAGGTAATACTGCTAACAAATTAAACTTAAAAATATACTAAAGCATCATAAAAAACTTTGCTACCATTCCAACACATAAATGATTGAGCAAAAAAACTTATGAAAGGCTTCAAAAGCTAATTAGTCAATTGGAGATGCATGGTGAAGTTATCCCTCAAGAAGACATCAATCAGATGTTCTTGAGAAGTTTGTCAGAAGAATGGACTATCAACTATTGTGTGGAAGAAACATACCAGAGATTGATACATTGATTGGATGACCTCTTCCACAACCTGAAGGTTCTGAATCAGAGGTCAAGGGACATCTAGCTCAACCAACAACTCATACAATGTAGCCTTTCTGTCCACTAGCAGCACAACAATGCACTAGAGCAGTCAATACTACTCAGGGTGTTAATACTGCTAGCACTCAGGGTGCTGCTGATAGCTCAACAACTGTTGAAAATTTGAGTGATGTTGTGATTTATTCCTTCTTTGCTAGCCAACCAAGTATTCTACATCTTGATAATGAAGATCTACAACAAATCCATCCTGATGATCTAGAAGAGATGGACTTAAGGTGGAACATTGCTATGCTAACTATGAAGGGCAAGAAGATTCCTGAAGAATACTGGAAGGAAGCTGGACATGGCCAATAAAGAAAGAATTGGATTTGACAAGTCCAAGGTGGAGTGTTTCAATTGCCACAAGAGAGGACACTTTGCAAGGGAGTGCAAGGCACCCAGGAATCAAGACAGCATGAACATGGAGCCTACCAGAAGGACTATGCCAGTTAAGGAAACTACTTCAAATGTCTTAGTGTCTCAGTGTGATGGCTTTGGCTATGATTAGAGTGACCAAGCAGAAGAAGGTCCAACCAATTTTGCCCTCTATGCTTATTTCTTCAATAAGTTCAAGTTCTTTCTACAAACATTGGTATCTAATGACTCAAATTGATTGTTCATCTTGTTTAGAAATGTATAAAAATCTAAAAGAACAAAATGAACAAGTGTTAAAGACGTAAGTACAACTAGATAAGTGATAGTCTCTATAAAACTAGTTTTAAAATCTGTAGAACTAACTGTTAGTCTTTATACAAAAATGAGTATGTGTATGAAAAGATACAAAGACACTAAAACGTGAAAATCTATTTAAAATAATTTTAGATAGTTACAGAGCTTAAAAGGAAGTTAGAGTTGGCTACAAAATAAAAAGATGAGGTTCAACTTATAGTACAAAAATTTAAAAATTCATTAAAAAACCTAAGTAAACTTCTAGACACTCAGATAATGGATAAGTGTAAAATAGGATTTGGGTATAATGCGGTCCCACCTCCTTATACTGGGAATTTTATGCCACCAAAACCTGATTTAGTTTATCATAGTCTAGATAATTTTATTGATGTGAATGAGTCTGTTAGTGAGTCTGTAGTTGAAAAGCCTACTGTTGAGTCTAATAAACCAAAGACTACTAGGAAAGAAAATGGAGCCCCAATTATTGAGGATTGGGTATCTGATAGTGATAAAGAAAAAAAGTTGCCTAAGTTAAAACAGTTGAGAATGTATATAAACCCTAGTTTATTGCAAGATACATCTTATGTAAGTCTACTAAACAAGTAAAATCGTCCTAGGAAAATATCAGTTTGAAAAAAAATAGACAAAGATCACACATAGACCTAGAGGAAACAAGAGAAACTGGAACCAACAGATGTCTCAAAAATTAGGGAGTGATTTTGAGATGTTCAACAAAGCTTGTCATGTGTGTGGTAGTTTTGATCATTTGAAGAATGATTGCAATAACTGGTATAATAATGGAAGATTTGCAAAACCAGTTTGGACCAATGTTCAAAGGGTGAACAAACAGAATTTCTCTAAATTAACTCACCCCAGTCCAAAAAGGAACATGGTTCCAAGAACAGTCTTAACTAGGTCTGGCCCAATTTCACTTAATACTGCTAGACCAGTTAATACTGTTCAACCAAGAACAGCAGTGAATAATGCAGGACCTATGAAAAATGTTATTAATAATGCATATTTAACTGCTAGAAGGCCTTTTAACAAAATAATAGCAGCTAATAACAATAATTTCACTAAAAAGGTTAATACTGTTAAGGGAACAAGGGTTAATACTGCTAGGCCAAAAGCAGTTCTTAGTGCTGTTAAGGGAAACAAGGGAAATGCTGTTAAGGCCTCAGCATGTTGGGTTTGGAGACCAAAGCACAAAGTTTTAGACCATGTCTCCAGAAACAATGGTGCATCAATATCCTTTAAAAGATTTGACTATATTGATGCACAAGGCAAATCCAAGTCAGTAATGGCTTGGGTCCCCAAAAGAAACTAATTTTTCTACCATTATGTGCAGGGCAATCCACAACAAGATTTGAAGAATAAAGGAGTGATTGACAGTGGATGCTCTAGGCACATGACAGGAAACAGATCCTATCTTACAGATTATGAAGAAATTGATGGAGGATTTGTTGCCTTTGGAGGTAATTCCAAAGGAGGGAAAATTACTAGGAAAGGTAAAATAAGAACTGGTAAATTGGATTTTGAAGATGTGTATTTTGTAAAGGAACTAAAGTTTAACCTCTTCAGTGTCTCACAAATGTGTGACAAGAAGAATAGTGTTCTTTTTACTGATACTGAATGTGTTGTTCTATCTCCAGACTTTAAGTTAACTGATGAAAGTCATGTTTTACTTAAGTTCCTAGAAAGGATAACATGTACAGTGTTGACTTAAAGAATGTTGTTCCTCAAGGAGGTCTTACTTATCTCTTTGAAAAAGCCACACCAGATGAATCTAATCTTTGGCATAGGAGGCTTGGACATGTAAATTTCAAAACAATGAATAAACTGGTAAGGGGAAACCTTGTAAGAGGTTTACCTTCAAAACTTTTTGAAATTAATCAAACCTGTGTTGCTTGTCAGAAGGGAAAGCAACACAGAGCTTCTTATAAGACCAAAATAGTCAATTCAATCAGCCAACATTACAAATGTTGCACATGGATTTGTTTGACCCAACATTTGTAAAGAGTTTAATGAAAAAGATGTACTGCCTAGTTGTCACAGATGATTTTAATAGGTTTAGTTAGGTTTTCTTTTTAGCCACTAAAGATAAAACTAGTGAAATCCTTAAAACATTCATAACAGGCATAGAAAATCTAATAGACCTTAGGGTGAAAGTGATTAGATGTGACAATGGGACTGAATTCAAGAATAGGGTCATCAACCAGTTCTGTGAAATGAAGGGTATTAAGAGGGAATTTAGTATTGCTAGGACTCCACAACAAAATAAAGTAGTTGAAAGGAAAAATAGGACACTAATAGAGGCTGCTAGGACTATGCTAGCTAATTCAAAATAGCCAACAACTTTCTGGGCTGAAGCAGTTAATACTGCTTGTTATGTCTAAAATAGGGTGTTAGTTATCAAGCCTCACAACAAGACCCCTTATGAACTTTTTCTAGGTAGAAAACCTGCCTTAAGCTTCATGAGACCATTTGGGTGTCCTGTTACAATCCTTAATACCATAGATCACCTAGGTAAATTTGATGGAAAGGCTGATGAAGGGTTCTTTGTAGGATACTCTACCAATAGCAAAGCATTCAGAGTATTCAACAGTAGAACTAAGATAGTAGAAGAGAACCTGCATGTACAATTTAGTAAAAATACATCTAATATTGCAGGAAGTGGACCTAATTGGATTTTTGATATAGATGCACTAACAAATTCTATGAACTATAAGCCAGTTGTTGCAGGGAATCAGTCTAATGGTAATGCAGGTACAAAAGCATGTGACAATGCAGGTAAAGCTAGAATGAAGATAGTACCTGGAAAAGATTACATTTTGCTACCAATGTAGTCTGCTGATCCAATATTCTCTCAGAATTCAAAGGAATCTCCTGATGCAGGATTCAAACCATTAGGGGAGGAAGAAAAGACGGACACTGATGATCCAAGGAATGAAAATGCAACTTCAGAGAAAGATAGTGAGGTTCCAAGTACAGAGGAGCCAAGAGAGGATCAAAGAGTTAATCAAGAGTTGGATGCTAGTATTAATAGCACTAACAACATTAATACTGCTAGTGAGGGAAACAACACTAACAATGTTAATGTTGTTAGTTCAGCTGTTAATACTGCTATCACAGAAGTTAATGATGTTGATCCAAAAACAAGCATTGAACTTCCAAATGATCCAAATATGCCTGAATTGGAAGACATTGTTTATTTAGATGATGATGAAGATGTTGGTGCAGAGGCTGACATGAATAATTTAGATGCATTTATGCCTGTCAGTCCTATTCCAACTACAAGAATACACAAAGATCATCCAGTTGACCAAATCATTGGAGACTTGAATTTAGCACCTCAAACAAGAAGAATGACAAAGAATTTGAAAGAACATGGTTAGTTTAGTTCAGTTCAGCAAAGAACAAACCATAAAGACTTTCAAAATTATTTGTTTGCTTGCTTTTTTATCACAAGAAGAACCCAAGAAGGTAATCCAAGCATTGAAGGATCCAAGTTGGATAGAAGCTATGCAGGATGAGCTTCTATAATTCAAATTACAAAAGGTTTGGACCCTGGTGGATTTACCAAATAGCAAAAGGGCCATAGGCACTAAATGGGTTTATAGGAATAAGAAGGATGAAAGAGGCATTGTGATAAAGAACAAAGCAAGACTAGTTGCTCAAGGGTACACACAAGAAGAAGGGATTGACTATGATGAAGTTTTTGCCCCCTATTGCCAGAATTGAAGCAGTTAGACTATTCTTAGCCTATGCCTCATTTAAAGACTTTGTGGTGTACCAGATTGATGTCAAGAGGGCTTTTCTTCATGGTAAGATTGAAGAGGAAATCTATGTTTGTCAACCATCAGGATTTAAAGATCCAGACTTCCCTGATAGAGTTTACAAAGTAGAAAAGGCTCTCTATGGTTTGCATCAAGCTCCCAGAGCTTGGTATGTGACCTTGTCCACTTATTTGTTAGAAAATGGGTTTCAGAGAGGACAGATAGACAAAACTTTGTTTATCAAGAGGGACCAAGGTGATATTCTAATAGTATAGGTATATGTAGATGATATCATTTTTGGGTCTACAAAGAAGAAGTTATGCACAGAGTTTGAAAAAATGATGCATAAGAAGTTTCAAATGAGTTCTATGGGTGAACTCCCATTCTTCCTAGGATTGCAAGTGAAGCAGAAGAAATATGAGATTTTTATAAGCCAAGATAAGTATGTGACTGAGATCTTGAAGAAATTTGGCTTTAGTGATGTCAAAACAGCAAACACACCCATGGAAACCCATAAGCCTTTGCTCAAAGATGCAGACGGTGAAGATGTAGATGAACACATGTATAGATTAATGATTGGCTCATTGATGCATCTTACTTCTTCAAGACTAGATATAATGTTTGTTGTATGTGTATGTGCCAGATTCCAAGTTAACCTTAAAGTGTCACATCTTCATGCTGTGAAAAGAAATTTTAGATATCTTAAAGGTCAACCTAAATTGGGCCTTTGGTATCATAAGGATTTACCTTTTGATTTAGTGGCATACACTGACAGTGACTATGCAGGAGCAAGCTTAGATAGGAAGTCCACAACAAGAGATTGTTAATTCCTAGGATGTAGATTGATTTCATGGCAGTGCAAGAAGCAGACTGTGGTTGCTAATTCTACAATAGAGGCTGAATATGTAGCTGCTTCAAGTTGTTGTGGCCAAGTGCCTTGGATTCAAAATCAATTGCTAGATTATGGGTATAACTTTATGCATACAAAGATCTATATTGATAATGAGAGTACTATATGCATAGTGAAGAACCCTGTTTTTCACTCAAAGACAAAGCACATTGTGATTAGACATCGCTTTATCAGAGATTCCAATGAAAAGAAGCTAATTCAAATGATCAAGATTCATATGGACAAGAATGTTGCAGATTTGCTTACAAAAGCATTTGATGTAAGTAGATTTCAATATTTGATTGCCAGTATTGGAATGCTAAATCTTTAAAGTCCTGATTAAGAAAATGGTGAGGTAAATGAATAAGAGAGAATTAGTGAGATTAAATACAGAAAGAGAAATGTATGATAAAAATAGACAGAGTGATTTAGTGAGAAAAAGAATTGAGAGAAGTTGTGAGTTGAAAAACAGAAAGAGAGATGTGTGATAAAAACAGACAGAGAGAATTATGAGCTAAAAGAATTAAGAGAAATAAAAAACTGACAGAGAGAATTATGAGCTAAAAGAATTGAGAGAAATAAAAAATAGACAGAGAGAATTTGTAAGGTAAAATACTAATTTGACGATGGAAATACTGATTAGAAAGAAATTGGAGTTAATGCTGGTGATTCAAAGTTAATGCTGCTAGGCATAAACTTACTGCTGCTAGAGAAAATAAACTTACTGCTGCTAGAGAAAGTTAATGCTGCTAGGCATAACTTACTACTACGGGTTGTAAGTTAATGCTGCTAGGCTTAATTTACTACTGAGTTACTATTGCTTGGTTACTTACTACTGCTAGTTGAAAGTTAATGCTGTTAGGCATAACTTACAACTGCTAGCGAACATTAATGCTGTTGAGGGTATTTATATAAATACTTCGATTAAGGGTTTCATTTAAACTTTTACTCGATTTTAATCTTTGATATACTCTCTAATCATAAACCCTAACTCAATTTCATCATTCTTCATTAAAACCCAACAGAATGTCTGCTCCAAAGTTTGCTGATTCACACAACATGGTCGCGTTCTTGGCTAAACCCACTAAAAGTGACGGGTTTGAGCAAATTTTGGATTTCTTGAATGCGAATCCTATCAAATATGCGTTAACGGTTAATCCTACAATCTATACTTCATGTATTAAGCAGTTTTGGGCTACTGCAAAGGTGAAAACTGTTAATGGAGAAGTTCAGTTACAAGCCCTAGTGGATGGGAAGAAAGTGATCATCACTGAGACAAGTGTAAAAAGAGATCTTCAATTAGAAGATGCTGAAGGAATTGAATGTCCGAACCAATGCTGATATATTTAAGCAACATGCTTTAATGGGTTATGAAAAACCTTCTTAGAAAAATACCATTTTACAATGCTTTATTTTTCTCCTCAATGGAATTTTTTTATGTCATACTATTCTCTAATGCCAAAGTGCTAAGTCTATACTGCAGAAACGAATTTAGTAGCACAATGGCCCTATGCCAATAATCTACTTAGCCACAAACCAGAAATTCAACTTTTCTAAGTATATCTTTGAAAGTATGGTGAAGAATGTGGATAGTAGTGTCAAATTTCTAATGTATCCAAGGTTTGTGCAAGTCTTTCTGGATAAACAAGTTGGTGATATGTCTACTCATGATGAAATTTTTGTTACACCCTCTCACACAAAGAAGGTATTTGGTAATATGAAAAGGGTTGGGAAAGGATTCTCTATAGTAGTTACACCCTTATTTCCAACCATGATGGTTCAAGCTCAGGAAGAAATGGGTAAAGGTTCAGCTAATCCTACTGATCCCCATCACACACCCATTATTACTCAACCATCAATATCTCAACCCCAGAAGAAACAAAAACCAAGGAAGCCAAAGAGAAAAGACACTGAGATTCCTCAATCCAGTGGTCCTACAGTTCCTATAGCGGATGAGGCTGCCAATGAGGAAAATGTACCTACACATTCCAATGATCCACTGCTTAGTGGTGAGGATAGTCTAAAACTCAATGATTTGATGGAAATTTGTACCAAATTACAATAGAGAGTCCTTGACATGGAAAATACTGAGATTGCTCAAGCACAGGAGATTTTAAGTTTGAAGTTGAGAGTCAAGAGGTTAGAGAAGAAAGGAGGGTCAAGAACTCACAAGCTCAAAAGACTATTCAAAGTTAGTAGATCTGCACAAGTTGTTTCCTCTAAAGATGAAGGTTTGGGTGATCAGGAGGATGCATCCAAACAGGGGAGGAAAATAGATGACATTGACAAAGATGCAGAAGTTACTTTGGTTGATGAAACTTAGGGAGGTATGATGATGCTCAAATGTTTGATACAGATGTTTTTAATGGTAAGAAGTGTTTGTTGCTGAGCAAAGTGAAAAAGTTGTTGAAGAAGTAGTTAGTACTGCTAAAGTTAGTGCTGCTGCAACAATTACCACTAAAGAGATCACTTTGGCTTAAGCATTAGCTGAATTGAGGAGTGCAAAACCTAAGGTTGTGATACAAGAGCCAGTGCAGAGTACAACCACAACAACACCTTCAATAATACCCAAAGCTAAAAGCATTACTTTTAGAGACCCTGGTGAATCTAAAAAAAGAAGAACACTAACACCAATACCTTCAAACATCAAGGATAAAGGCAAAGCTAAGATGATTGAACCTGAGAAGCCTTTAATGATGAAAGAACAAATAATACTTGATGAAGAACTTGCTTTTAAGCTACAAGCTAAAGAAGAAGAACAAGCAAGACTTGCAAGAGAGAATGCCGAGAAAGTTAAAGAAGCCAACATTTCATGGGATAATGTGCAATGATAGAGGCTGATAGGTTATTGGCTGAAAGATTACAAGCAAGAGAGCAAGAAGAATTGACAGATGAAGAGAAGGCAAGATTGTTTGTAGAACTCTTGGAAAAGAGAAAGAAACACTTTGCAGCATTAAGAGCTCAAGAAAAGAGGAACAAGCCACCAACTAAAGCACAAAAGAAAAGTACAATGTCAACTTATCTGAAAAACATGGCTGGTTACAAGCAAAGTCAATTGAAGAACAAGTCATTTGCAGAAATTCAGAAGTTATTTGATAAAGCCATGACAAGGGTAAACATGTTTGTTGATAAGGATACTGAGTTGGTGAAAGAGAGCTCAAAGAAAGCTGAAGCAGAGATGGCACAAGAAAGTAGTTCTAAGAGAGCAGGAGAAGAGCTAGAACAAGAGGTAGCAAAGAAACAGAAAATGGAAGATGATAAAGAGAAAGAAGATCTTAAACAATGCTTTGAGATTGTCCAAGATGATGAAGTGGCAATTGATGCTATACCTCTAGCTACCAAGCCTGCACCCATTGTAAATTTCCAGATTCATAGAAAAGGAAGGAATGGCTATTATGAAATAATGAGAGCTGATGGAAGTGCCAAGAAATACTTATTGTTTAGTCAATTGCTCAAAGAGTTTGACTGAGAAGACTTGGAAAATCTATGGAAGTTGGTTAAAGCTAAGCATGGAAATACAAGGTCAGAAGAAGGCTATGAAAGAGTGCTATGGGGAGATCTAAAGACTATGTTTGAACATCATGTAGAAGATCTAATATGGAGGAATTTTCATGGAAAGAAAGTATTGCTTTGGAGGCTATATGATTCTTGTGGAATACACTTTATGAGGTTTGAAGATATATGCTAGTTGAGAAGAGATATCCCCTTACACCTGCACCAATTATAGAGATGTTAAATAAGAAGCTGCAAGTTGACTATTGGAATGAGATGTGTTATCAACTTCTTAAGCTTATGAAAAAACAACTCAAGAAACAGTGAAGTGTTTTGAAGCATCCTCCTGGTGATTATGAAGCTTTTAATGAAGAAACTTAAGATTTTTAAAGAAGAATATCCAGTTTAGGGGAGGATTGTTGGGATTAAAAGCCTCTTGATGCTGTTCAGAAGTTACTACTGCTAAGTTGAAGTTAAGACTGTTAAGGTATTAGTTACTGATGCTAAGTATAAATTAGTGATGTTAGTAATCTTAATAAAAAATATGCTAAGTAGTTAGTAATGCTAGTTACTACTACTAGTGTAAGTTACTACTGCTAGTATATGTTACTACTGCTAGTGTAACTTAGTACTGCTAATGAAGATTGAAGAAAACTTTCTAAGTAGTTAATGCTGCTTGTACACAGTTAGTGTTGCTGGTATAAAAGTTACTACTGTTGGTGTGAAAGTTACAACTGCTTAAAGATTACAACTGCTGGAAGAGTTTATGCTGACAGAGAAGAGATCAAAGACTTATCAGAGAAAAGATAAAGATTGCTTATGTGATAAGTATGAGATATTTTTGTAAAAGATACGTATAAGTTATTTGTTTAGAAGATCATGATAACTTAGGAAAATATTGTAAGCCGGTTAGGACTCCTTGGTGTATAAAAAGGAGGTCCTAGGGCATAGAGTTAGATATCTAGAAATCATTTGTTTTGATATCAATATAGCTTCATTTGTAACCCTAACACTATTAAGAGTGTTCGTATTATATTGAGGATGAAAGTTTGGTAAACTGTTTTGTTATTTATCTTATTCATTACTGTTTCATTGAAATTCTTATAGTATCATTGACTAGATTCCGCATAGTCTTTGATATTCACAATCAAAGTTTCTATCATAGTTGTTTTGAATTTATTCAATACAACTTAGCCTTATACAAGCTAAGCAAGATCTATTCTATTGGGATCAATAGTGCGTTCACCAATTGCAAAACTTGTGCAATTCTTAGACCATATGAGACTCATGACATTTGTAACCGAAGAAACAATGTCAAGCTGGCATGTTTAGTCTCATCCTTGCCTCGAGCCAAGGTCTCACCTGCTTAACTCGATTAAGTCATCCAATGCGGGAACATGTGAGAATATGTCTAGGTCTCACGCATAGAGAATAATCACCTTGGGTTACAATTCACCTACGTCTGACGCAGAGTGAAGAGCAAATGTAAGTGTTCTCAACCACACACTCATATTTTGTTGAATTTGGGTAAACATTTTGAATAACAAAGATTGATATAGCACAACAAAATTTAAACAAAAAATCAATGTTATTTTAACAAGGTTTTTCATTACATTCATGCCTCAATTCTATGTGATCAATATAGAACGATTACCTAACTGTAACATGATCAAAGACACATTGATCTTGAGGCTAAACCACTCTAGACGTCAACATCTTTACTTGTGCACACACACATGTTTTGCACTTTTTACTTACACGACTCTTATGCTAAACTAATGTCTAGGGATCTCTTTATATAATAGAGTTCTAAGACTTACAAAGGAATCTTAATTGTATTAGGAAACTAAATCTTCCTAATATTTATCTTCATATCTTTGACCAAATCTTTTAAGGAGATCTTTTAGAATCCTCCATCTTTTGTAGAATTCCATATTGTCAACTTTGATCCTTGTTGTTTCATTCTTTTGTTCTTTTGTATCATCAAATCAATAATTCCCAACAATCTTCCTCTATTTGATGATGACAAAACAATCTTCTGCATGAACTTCCCTTGAAGTTGAGATCTTCATAAATGAAACAATCTTCCCCTTAATTCTTGATTTCCTTTGAACTTCCATGCTATGCCACCACACTTAATAAGTTGCAAATCATATATCTCTGTAACATCTTCCCCTTTTTGTCATTATCCAATAGGGGACTTGTGAACATATGCAACTTTGATCTTTACAACTACAAACCATATATCACACTTCTAATCCAAGCTTTCCAATGTCTCAAATTACCCTCCATGACGCATAATAAGAATAATGAATTAGCAAAGTTTTTAAAACGAAAACGAACCTATAAACTATTCAACCCCCTTCAAGTTTCCACAAAGAGAAAAGTTAGAAAAGGGTGAAGTAAATGAAAACATTTGGTTCCTATTTATAGGCAAATTTGAAATTCAAATTATGCCACTATATGCCAGTTTTGCGGATCCACGAATCAAACATACCCTGGATCTATCTTCCTTTTTGGTGGATCTGTGGGTAGCAACTAGCTGTTATTTTGGTTTTAGTGGTTAACCATAAATCTTTACAAAGTATTGTAATTGTACTTAAAATCAGAATTAATAGATTCTTTGAGAAGAATATATTTCTTAACATGAAAATGAAAATATTTTCTAGATTTGAAAAGATATGGAAAGGTTATTTCCATTTATGGTTAATCTATTTTGTCTTATTGATTAATATAAACTAGTTGATTATTAATCATGTGTTTATTTGAAATCATTTGATTAGTAGTGGTTTATGCAAATGATTAAACTTGTATGCAAGACAAATAAATTATTTGATTATTAACTACGTTTTATAATGCCATATTCATACCTTAAGTGATTTGACGTTGGCAAGTAAACTTACGACTAAATAACTTGTTTACATAAACTTTTACGTAGTATGGCATTATATTTGTTATTATCAAAACTTGAAGATCATTAAATATAAGTATTGTTTTTATGTGAACGTTTATATTAACAATCTCCCTCTTTTTAATGATGACAAAATATAAACTCATAATAAATAAAAGTGTACTTAAATAAGTTTTTAGTAGTTGAGTTTACA
>BQNB010159729.1:1381-14881 GCA_026074375.1 Tanacetum coccineum | reverse complement strand
GCTTTTCATCACTTCTACCTCAGTTCTTTGGTGGCTTTGGAGATTCCAAAATAGTGTTACTTTTAACTCTCAACCGTTGAGGAAAAGTGACATTTTTGATTATGTTCGTTCTACTTCGTTTTCTTGGCTCCATAACAGAGGCAATTTGATTTTATCCTGGACGGATTGGCTGAAGTCCCCTCTAATGACCGTGATAAATGCTTAATTGTATATTAAAATTACCCGGGATTTTGCCAAATAAAAGCCAAGAAAATGCCAAAAGAATAGAAAAATGTGTGCTTTTGTGTCTATTGTGCAGGAAAGGATAAAAAAGACAAAAAGAAGCAAAATCAGTAAAAAACCGACAAGAAACGGAGAAGTCAAGAAAAAGAGTGAAGACGGGAAGCCAAATCAATCAAAGCCGGATCAGCAAGAAAGAAAGTCAAAAGACCAAAATGAAAGTCCAAGGACTAAAAGTGACAAGTGTGCAAAGTTTCAAAGGCCCATTTGGAGTTTTGAAGTTCAAGGACTTAATTTGCATAAAGTAAAAAGTTTGTTTGTAAAGAGGAAAAAGAAGAAAGAAAGAACAAGGGCTGAAAGTGACAATTTGAAACTTGCTTTTATACTACAAAAGAGAACAAGCAACGCAAGGACCAATGTTGCAATATCTTCAAAGTTTTAAACAGAAAACGCGCTTTTTAAACCGCCTCTAACAAACTCAACAGCTTTTCCCGCCCTTTTTCACAACAACCCAATCACCAAATTTTCCCACCCCCGCTCCTCTATATTACTTGAACTCGTTCATAAACCTCCTACACATCATATCAACCACGTGTCATCATTTAATTGGATCAAACACCTCATCAAATTCATCAAACGGCTACAAATGACTCGAAATTGATCAAGGGCCAAGATTAAGTGGAAGTTTCGAGAATTCCACTCCTCTCTTCTTCAATCCTCTATAAATAGAAGCTTAGGGCTCATATTTTTCAGTTGTTGTTTTTGTTTTAATTTTTAGTTCATATTTTCTCTCGTTTTTAAGCAATTTTCTTTCAAATTCTTAGCAATTAGCTTTAAGCTCTTGTACTCTCTTCCTCTAAGCTTGTACTTCAATCATTTTAGTAATCACATTCAGTTTCAAAGTTTACTTGTACTTTGTTTTCAATTTTAAGTCGAATTTACTCATTAAGCTCTAAATAAGCTCTTTAGAGCTTATTACTGTTGATAAGCTCAAATTCAGTCAAACTTTGATAATAATCATTCCTTTACTCATTTGAATCAATTTGAATCAAAATCATGATCACTTGAGGCATTTGAGTTCATTTTAGAAGCAACAAGGAGTAATAAGCTGTTAAGAGCTTATTGAGCTTAAAGGTGAGGTTTAGAGGCTAAGGAGCCACTAGGTGTAAGTTTTTAAGCCACTCACTCTACAAGAGTGGCTTTGGTTCTGAGACTACAATAATCTCAGGTTTCATTTCTAAAGTCTCATTTTAGCTTAATTTTAGCTTTATCATTTGCTTATCACTATTCATTCATGTTCAATCCTGTTCATTTAGTATAGTTAGCTTATAGATGTTTAGCTTTAAGATGTTTTAGTTATAATCATTTTAGTTTACATTACTTAAAATCTGTCAAGGTAGTATAAGCTAGTAGAGAAACTAGCTTATTATCACAAATAAGCTTTAGGTTTAAGAGCTTGAATAGCTTAGTAAGTTTAGTTATAATAGAAGTAGATAAAATGTTTTAGCCATCTTAGCTTTTAAAATAGGATTTAAGTACAAGATAGTTTTGACAGCTTAGTGTAAGGAGTGTTTGGTTCAGGCCTTGTTTGACTCAAAAAGTCAACATTAGTTTGTCAAAGTATTTCATTTAGCTGAGTTAGATCATAGTATAAAGTTTCAAAAAGAATTTAGAATTTAGTTTGAAGAATCTAAGAGTTTTGAGTGTAGAAAGTTAGAATTTGCACCAGGGCAGTTTTGAGAGTTAAGAATTTTTAGATTTCAAGACATTCATAGCAATTTGAAGGTAATTTTGTGTTAGTGAACATTTTTATACATGTAATGAGTTAGTTAAGTAATACTTAAGTAGAGACTAAGCCTGCATTTTTTGTTCCTTGCAAATTGCATCAGCAACAACAGGATAAAACTGTTGTTGCTAGTAAAAATTTTAGTATCATTTTAGCCTTAGTGATTAGGAGTTAGAAGTTGATTTTGAGCATTTCCATAGTTCACTAGTAGCTTAATATAAATAAGCACTTAAGTTTCTTTTATCAGCTTCATTCTAGCTTATTTTTCCTGTCAAAAAGTAGTATAGTAGTACTATTGATACCTAGCTTAATTTTCTTATTGATTTCTTATTTTTAGTTGGAATTTTTAGAAACCTTTTACCTAGGTTGATTCAAGGTAAGTAGGATAGCTAATTTTCAAAACTCTAGCTTCTAAAGTTTAGTAATAAGCAGTTTTGCTTATTTGAAAAAGCTTATTTCAGTTTCAATCAAAAACTTGCACTATTTCAGTTCAATTTTCTTGTAAATTTTGTTAAGACTTAGCCTTTTTCTTTTTAGAATCATTAAGTACACATCTTAAGCTACAATTAGCATCTTTTGGTTTTCAGTTTCATCAAGAAATAAGCTAGGAATAAGCAAAAATCTAAAAAGTTAGGGAAAACCTTTGTTTCTGTAACAGATTTGAAAAAGCTATTTTTTTAGCTTATCTAGTTGATAAAAGTTCAAGTTGCCTTCATTAAAGTTGTTTAGAATAAGCTAGTTAACAAGTTTGTAGTTTTGAGTTTTTGCTGAATCTCACTTTTTCAATAAGCCAAAAATAAGCTAGATCGTAGGGTTTGTTTTGTAATTTTTCAATAGTACAAGGTTGTCCATTTTAACTGCAGTGTAAATTTCAAGTAGTTACCCCGCCTACCCTTTTCTTTCTTATTTTACAATTTCTACCCTAGACTTTTAGGAAACATAAAATAGTTTTATATTTTTAATTTTTAGTTTTATAAAATTAGGTTAAAGTTTTTAATTGATAAAATTAGTGTACAATTGGTTTATAAAAATTAGGGCTTTTTGTTCCACTTGATTTCTGCACCTTTGTAGTTGTTAAAAACCATTTTTCCTCATTTTTCTAGTTTAATTTGTATTTTCTAGGAATTAAAATAGATTTTAGTTAATTTCTTTTTCTTAAATAAATCATAAAAAATAGAAAAATAGTTGAAATTTTTTGATTCTTTTTGTAATAATTTTCTTTTTAAATCTAGTATTTTTGAAAAATAAAAGTAAAATTTTAGTGTTAATTTTTAGAAAAAGTTTATTTTTAGTAATTCATTTTTCTTTAAAAATTCATAAAAAATTCAAAAATAGTCTAAAAATTCCAATTCTTTTTCCTAAAATTTTCTTTTTAAATTTGTGATTTTTAGGTATAAAATTTGTTAAAAAACAAGTTCGAGATATGGCAGCATTTAGTCCTTGTGGTTCTTTCTTCTTTTTCCTCTTTTCAAACAAACTTTCATCTTTTTGCAATTTTGGTCCTTGTCTTTATTTTGGGTCTTCATTCCTTGTATTAGACTGATTCGGCTTTGATCATTGGCTTCCCGTCTTCACTCTTGACTTGACTTTTTCCGTTTCTTGTCGGTTTTTTTTTACTTGAATTTTGCTTCTTTTTGTCATTTTTTTTATCCTTTCCTGCACAATTGACAAAAAAATAAGCAAATATCTTTTCTTTTCTTTTGGCATTATTTGGCTTTTATTTGCAAAACCGGGTAATTGTAAATACAAAATTAAGCATTTATCAAATTCCCAACTAAAGGATTGCCGTTCGGTCTCTCGCAAGGTTATCAAGTGTAACTTTGTAAACTAACAAAGTTTCAAAATGCCCTTGTTTTTATCTTTTGTGGAATCTACCTTTTTAACAAAACTCTAGCTTTTTCTCAATATTAACTCACATGAAACACATTAAATGGCATTTCTTTGCAAATTTGCAACTTTTTTAGGATCTTTGATACATAGGTACTCCCGATTTATAGTGCACAAAAGTGGAAAATTCGTCTTCCTTGAACTTTTTCAATAGATAAACAAAGCTATTAAACTAAGATCATTGTCAATATAAGTCTCATGATTAAGCATCTTCTATTTCTTACAAACTTTGTGTACCTGTTTCTACTCCAGGAATAAATAATGATTAAGAATGTGTGTATCTTTTAACTCAATCCATAGATCAATTTATCTTAATAGTTGAAATCTAACTTAAGCTTTTACAATCAGCCTTGTGTGGCTTAAATGTTAATACATAGATAAACTCGATTCAAGCGAAAAGAGTTAGGAAACAAAACTTTTAAATTGATTTGAGAAAATGAAATTTTAACCATCTTTTATTTTTTAATATACTATAATTTTTTTTTTGCAATAGGAATGTTGCTTCTTATCTCGACCCCTACTTTAGGCCTTTCTCCCAATAGGATATAGCATCAACACAACGGTGTTCTTAGTTCGAAACCCCACTCCGCTGCTAACATTGTGGGTTATCGCGACTAACACCTTTTTCTCCTACAAAGCCTGATCCAATAAGTCCTTTGTGTGCAATCATCACCTAGGCCGCGACTCCCCCGACGTGATGAAACTGCCTACGAACCTTGATTCCACGTACATAGTTTTAATCCTTAGTTGCGACCCCATCGAGTCTTGCTTGCCTCAAATGGTTACCGCTACGATTTTTAGAACTATATTATAGCTTTATCTATTCTATTTTTTGCCGAATGCTTCTATTGGCCACGAAAAATAATGCTTTTGCATTAGAAATGTCTTCATACGGCATTCTTTTTATAATTATATTTTGATGAATGGAAATTTTCAATTTATAAATTCAAATATATAAATTTGAGACCAAAAATCTTAATTACATAATAAACTGATATTATTTTCAAAATGTAAGACTTTTTACTATAGGAGACATTGGTTGATTAGTTAAATTAAAAAAAAGTAGCACGTTATCTTTAACTCTTTAGAGGGGGAAAGTATTACTCCTATTGAATTAAGTGTGTTAAGACGGCTGTGGGAGTAAAAGACACATAATCAATTTATTTTAGCTTCTAGGTATTTCCTAATATACCGTCATTACAGCACTAAATACACTTATTTTTAAATACGTCTATTTCTTGTGTTATTCACATTTTAACTCCAAAGCAATAGGATTTGTGAAAGCTTAGCCCTCCACTCATAAAGGTAGGTTAAAGAAACTAGCTTAGGGCATTTTTAAACCCGGTCAAGTTAAAATTAACTCCTATTTCTCCACCAACGGATTACAAAAGTGGTGTTTTGCCCTAAACTTAACTTCTTTTGAGTTCTCTTTTGTAAGCGCAAAATTTAAAAATTTTCACTTTTTCTCAAAAAAGGTAATTCAAAAAGCATTTCAAAACAAGGTTTGCTGTGAAGTGCATTAGTCACATTATCGAAGATTATCCTCTCCCAAATATAAAATGAACATTGTCCTCAATGTTTAAAAATAGGGTACAAAGAATCTTTAACAAATTTCTATGGCTATGCCAAAAGAATAAGATGTTAGTTCGATAAAGTCAATGGAAGGGATTTCCCACTTTATGACGAGAAGATTGGAGATCATCATGAATTGTGGGCTTGCATTTGTCCTTTCACAAATTTTAGAACATGAATATTCCAAAATCCGGAAAACCTAAGACAAATATCAACAATCAACAAACAGAGACGAAAAAGATCAAGCTTCTCTCATCTTCTACATTGTTAGCTCAAAAACATCATTCTAATTGGTTAATTTTGATTAACCAGTGCAAGCTATACTTGACCCCGAATTGATTTTGTCCTTGGGGAAGCAAACGAGAATATCAAAAGAAAATTAAAAAGGATAGCATGGGGTGCCTCCCACGAAGCGCTTGTTTTTTACTAGAGTCCTTTGCTTGTACTATTTCCCCAAAAATAGTTTCTTCTGGTGGGGTAATAATGAGGGTGGAAGAAATTCCATAAAAGGTGTGAAACCATCCCAAATTGGATAAAGACTATACCGTAGCATTTTGATTCGGGTTCAAAAAACTTTTTGAAAAGGAATTTCAAAAGAGAAAATGTGAACCGGAAAATGCTATTGGTAACATTGAAAGTCCTATTAAAGGGTGGGTGGGTCCCAATGTTGGGGTTCAAAAACATCAAGAGTTAAGAATCTTCCTTGTAAGCACATTATCATAAATACACGGATTGAAAACTTTTATCTTCACTCCCCGTGGGTAGTAAATGTGCGCATTGGTAAAACTCGGGATAGGTGTACAAAATGGTAGAAAAAGACTCGTAATAGTAAATGTGAAGGAATCTTCCTCTTCAACATTTAGAGAATCAACATTTTCACCTTCCCCCGAATCAAAAGATTCATCATTATTAAGCACATCAAAATCATTCGTCTCTGGCCGCTCTACGGACTCCAAAATCAAAACAACTCTTATCAATCGGTGATTTGGATTATCAAAACTATCAATGTTATAATGACTCATTTTAGGTAAGGGAGGCGAAATCATTGATGAGCCAATTTCTTCAAGAAAACGAAAATCCCTTCGAGTCATAATCGTCGCTCTCAATGCCGGGTGCATCGAGTCATCGGGAAGTAAGAAATAAAAACCGAGTCTCCTCTATAAGTGACGTCACTATCTCAACTGGGGATAGGTGAATAAGAGTGAGATCTCGATAATTGTATTCACATTATCAGATTTATGTTCTTCCTGAATAGTCGAGGAAAAGAAAATCATCAAAATTAGAAATCGGGTCTTTGTAGAATCATCGAGAGAATTACGACTTTAGTAGAGATTTCTAATAAGATCTAGTTCGGCATTAAGCACGGTTCATCAATTCCCGATGGCAATTAGGAATAATTTCGTCTAACAATCTTTTTAGAAGAGGGATTACTTTCATTTGTAAATGATTTCATCGTCATATATCATAAAGAAGGATTGGAGTAAGAATTAAATTCATCCTTTTGAATTTCCTCTCTCGGATACTGACTCTTCTTTCACCTTAGAGAAGTGGTCGTTAGAATCGAATGAGGATTAGAGAAAACCGTAAAAAATCGAGAGAAAATTCATCAAGACGTGCTATCCACACTCGTTTCATTGTCACGGAAAGACCCTCGGACTCTCTTGGGTTTGGACAAGGGTTCTCAACACTAGGAATAGTGTCAAGATGCTCGTCCCCATACTTTAGAGAGTTATCGGGCTCCTCGGTCGGTAAATATGGTGTAAAGTGCTTGAGATCGAGCAATAATATCATCACTAAAGGTAGATATAATCGTCATCTAGGTATCATCGTCATCGACGCATACTTCAAAAGATTTTCTGGCGAAAAGACGGTGCTATAGATGTGCAAGTATCTCGCTGGGGGTCATTCGTAATAGGACATCATCGATGTCGTAACAAATTACTCCTCCCCCAATCTAAAGTCATAGGTACTAACTTGCGGTTTGACAACAAGAAGTCCGCATCACTATATCTCTCCGTTTTTCGGAGTTGTGTTGTTATGCCCTGTCTCCCATTATGAGTGAATCACTTTTGGCTCTACGTTGTTATGCGAAGGGAGTGTGTATCACGTATTTGGATGAACCGCATAAAATCCACAAATCTATCGTCATCATCGTCATTGATATATTTTGACATTCGAGATCTAGCTTCAGGTTTTCTCTAAGATCCTCATTTGCTTTCTTGTATGATTTTTGAAATTTCTAATGCTTAGAGGCATTGAATTTATCTTTAAGTCATAAATCTTATCTTCGACATTTCCTCTATAATCACAATCAATCACTCCTTTTGATTTTCTCTTCTTCCTAAATTCATTCATCCATTCTTTTTATCTCTTCTCAACACTACTGCTTCTGATCTCCCAGATCTTGGATTCTATTTCTTGAGGAGATTTATTTTCATTAAGGCTTGATTAGCTTTTTGAAAGTCTCCTCTCAGCAAGCAGTTCCGCCAAATCTCTTTTCTTCTTGATACTTTCTGATTTTGGTTGGAATTTTTCTCTGCTTTAGTGGTGTGAATTTCGATTAAGGATTTGTAAAAAAATCCTTTTTAAAAAGAAGACTTACTGCAACAATTCTTGATATACTCAGGTTGAGTTTGCTCTTCATTCCACAATTGCTTGATCTTCAATAACATTTTCCTCTGCAAGACAATTACTTGATGCCTCTTTTCATTATGAGGGTATGTGATCATACAACTTCAAGAAGTTTTGATAGCTTTCTATAAGATCGTTTGAGCATTGTAGCATTTCCATACTTGCTACCGGATGAGTTCTGATAAACATCGGAAAAACTGGGGGGGTTGGAGAAATTGGTCAAAGGCCGATGATGAATGTGAATTATAATATCTTGGTTACATCGGTCTGACATGGTAAGTCTCATGAAGTTCCCCACAGTTTTCACATCAAAAGATATTGTTGTGGAAGAGTTTGTGGAAGCATTCCATGTGGGGAATAATCACAATTCGACTCTGTAAGACGCTACGGGTTCACAAGCTCAGGAAATGATCGGATCTTTGGTGGACACAATTGTAACCGAAATGTGCACCCTTGTTTTCCACTAGATTCACAAATGCAATTTGTTGACAAAAAATCCCATTTAATGATTCTACCGACACTCATACAACAATTTTGGTCGATTTCGTGGAGGGATCTTGTGATTAATATTTTTACAACGGGTCTTGATTCTCAAGCTTGGCTTCGAGTAGCATTACAACGTTGGTATTGTCATGGAGGACTCGGAAGTTTCTTGTAAATTTTGGTAAATATCACATTAGTCAACAAATTATGTAAAAAACATTTTTTTGAATTTCATACGTATAAGAGTTACATCCTTGACAATACAGGACCATCGACCGGGGTGCCACCACACCCACACAATGCAAGATGAGTCTTGAGCACAGGGAAACTATGATCTGTTCATTCTGATTTTCTATTGAGACTACATCTCACTTTAGTGTACCAACTTTCCTCAAGTTTGAAATTCTTTGATTGCATAAAGGATTATGAACGATTAGGCGCCATAAGATTAACATTAGTCAAGGATAAGGAAAATAAGAATTAAACAAATAAGGGAATAAGAAGTAATATATAATATTTTTTGTTTTCCGAAATAATCCATATGATAATTAAAGATTTGAGATTGAGAGATTCTTTTTGGGAAATTATTTTTTTTTTTGTCTTTTAGTATTTTTAGGAAGAAAAACCTATTTTTGGTAACGTTAATTACAAGCTTTCACGAAAAGTCTTCAAGATTACGCTCACAGTGAGAGGTAAAAGCTTAGCGAGCCGCAATGACTACTTAAGAATAGTAGCTATCATTTCTACTTAAACTCTCACCTTATAGTTTGTAAAACTTAAAGGTCCGTCGTACACTCGCATGTACCTCACGATTTGTTTTGTTGTTTTTTGTATGTGTAAGATGGATAGCTATATCCAAATTTGTTTATTATTATTTATTTTTTTTACTAATTTCAATAGGTATCGATAGTAATGAACTTTTTATTTTTTATACAGAAATAAAAAAATAGCTTCTGGAGGAAGATCTTAAAAACTTTCTTCAACGAATATTTCTTCAACAATCGTTCACCGGACCTTCCCCGGCAACGGCGCCAAAATTTGGTTGATAGAAAAAAAACAAATTAATTTACGTAATAGTATTAATCTACCGTCTGAATTTCTTCCAAATTACTTCTCATTCAGAGAATAAAAGGATATAAGAATAATCATCTAAAGAAACACAAATATGTATAATTTTAACGTGATAGATATTTCTTCTCGGGTTCGTTTCCCAACGAAGTCGTGAATTGAGAATTGGGAAATTAATTCGGTTCGAAGTCAAGAATTAATAAAGATTTTTTGAAATTTGGATTACATACCAAATTTAATAACACAAACTAAAAAACAATTTAACTATGCATGAAATTTTAAAACACGAAATTATAAACGTGAGCTAAAAACATGAAATTTTAAAACTAAGGCATACTTTTAACAAATTTCTTACCTAAAAATCACAAAATTTTAAAAAAAAGAAATTTTAGGAAAAAGAATTGAATTTTTTTTAGAATATTTTTGAATTTTTTGTGAATTTTTTAATGAAAATGAATTACTAAAAATATACTTTTCTCTCAAAAATTAACAACCTAAAATTTTACGTTTTATTTTTCAAAATACTAGATTTAAAAAGAAATTTATTACAAAAAGAATCAAAAATTTTTCAAACTATTTTTCTATTTTTTTATGATTTATTTAAGGAAAAAGAATTAACTATATAATCTATTTTAATCCTAGGTAAATACAAATTAAACTAGAAAAATGAGGAAAATAGTTTTTTTTAACCAACTACTAAGGGTGCAGAAATTCAAGTGGAACAAAAAGCCCTACTTTTTTATAAATCCAATTGTACAATAATTTATTCAAATTTAATAACTTTAACCTAATTTATAAAAACTAAAATAAAATATTAAAACTATTTATCTTTTCCTAAAAGGTATTGGGTAGTAATTGTAAAAATAAGAAAGAAAAGGGTAGGCGGGTGTATACTACTTGAAATTACACGTGCAGTTAAATGACAACCTTGTACTATTGAAAACATTACAAAACAAAACCATACGATCTAGCTTATTTTAGGTCTCTCTTTATTGAAAAAGTGTCGTTTCAGCAAAAACTAAAAACTACTAAAAATTGTTAAACCGAGCTTTTCCTAAAACAACATTAACAAAGGCAACTTGAACTTTTAACAACTAGATAAGCTAGAAAATTGAGCTTTTTGGATCTGTTACAGAAACAAAGGTTTTCCCTAACTTTTTAGATTTTTGCTTATTCCTAGCTTATTTCTTGATGAAACTGAAAACCAAAAGATGCTAATTGTAGGCTTAGATGTGTAACCTTAAAGATTCTATACAGAAAAAGGATATTTCCTTAACAAAAATTTACAAGAAAATTGAACTGAATGAATAATAGTTGCACAGTTTTTGATTTTGAAAACTGAAATAAGCTTTTTTAAATAAGCAAAACTGTCTTATTACTCTAAACTTTAGAAGCTAGAGTTTTTGAATAATTAGCTTATCCTACTTACCGTGATCATAACTAGGTAAAGGTTTCTAACAATTCCAACTAAATATAAGAAATCAATAAGAAGTTAAGCTACTGGTATCAATAGTACTACTATACTACTTTTTGACATGAAAAATAAGCTTAGAATGAAGCTGATAAAGAAACTTAAGTGCTTAGTATATTAAGCTACTAGTGAACTCATGGAATATGCTCAAAATAAACCTTACTAACTCTAATCACATTCAATAAGGCTAAAATGATACTAAAAATTTTACTAGCAACAACAGTTTTATCCTGTTGGTGCTGATGCAATTTGCAAGGAACAAAAAGTGCAGGCTTAGTCTCTACTTAAGAATTACTTAACTAACTCATTACATGTATAAAAATGTTCACTAACACAAAATTACCTTCAAATTGCCATGAATGTCTTGAAATCTAAAAATTCTTAACTCTCAAAACTACCCTGGTGCAAATTCTAACTTTCTACACTCAAAACTCTTAGATTCTTCAAACTAAATTCTAAATTCTTTTTGAAACTTTATACTATGATCTAACTCAGCTAAATGAAATACTTTGACAAACTAATGTTGACTTTTTGAGTCAAACAAGGCCTGAACCAAACACTCCTTATACTAAGCTATCACAACTAATTTGTACTAAAAATCTATTTTAAAACTAAAATAGCTGAAACCTTATATCTACTTCTACTATATCTAAACTTACTAAGCTATTCAAGCTCTTAAACCTACAACTTATTTGTGATAATAAGCTAGTTTCTCTACTAGCTTATACTACCTTGACAGATTTTTAAGTAATGAAAACTAAAATGATTATAACTAAAACATCTTAAAGCTAAACATCTATAAGCTAACTACACTAAATGAACAGGATTGAACATGAATGAATAGTGATAAGCAAATGATAAAGCTAAAATTGAGCTAAAATGAGACTTGAGAAATGAAACCTGAGATGATTGTAGTCTCAGAACCAAAGCCACTCTTGTAGAGTGAGTGGCTTAAAAACTTGCACCTAAGTGGCACCTTGCCTCTAAACCTCAGCTTTAAGCTCAATAAGCTCTTAACAGCTTATTACTCCTTGTAGCTTTCAAAATTGAACTCAAAACACCTCAAGTGATCATGATTTGGATGTAAATTGATTAGATTGAGTAAATGAATGATTATTAACAAAGTTTGACTGAATTTGAGCTTATGAACAGTAATAAGCTCAAATGAGCTTATTGAGAGCTTATTGAGTAAATTCGACTTAAAATTGAAAACAAAGGACAATGAAACGTGAAAACTAAATGTGATTACTCAAATAGATGAAGTACAAGCTTAAAGAAAGAGAGTACAAATGCTTAAAGCTAATTGCTAAAAATTTGAAAGTAAGTGCTTAAAATTGAGAGAAAATACAAGCTGAAAATTAAAACAAAAACAACAACTCAAAAATATGAGCCCTAAGCTTCTATTTATAGAGGATTGAAGAAGAGAGGAGAGGAATTCTCGAAACTTCCACTATATCTTGGCCCTTGATCATTTTCGAATCATTTGTGGCCGTTTGATGAGATTTATGAGGTGTTCCATCCAATTAAATGATGCCACGTGGTCGAAATGATGTGGAGGAGGTTTTAGAACAAGTTTGAAGTGATAAAGAGGAGCGGGGGTGGGGATTTTTGGTGATTGGGTTGTTAACGAAAAAGGGCGGGAAAATCAGTTAAGTTTGTTGGGGAGAAGTTTTAAACCGCGTTTTCTGTTTAAATCTTTGAAGAGTTTGCACTTTCAGTCCCTGCGATTCATTACTACAAGTGTAGTGTAGAAATACTTTTGGAAATGACAGTATTGGTCCTTGTCTTTCACCCCGACCAAAATGTAGTGTAATCACAAGTTTGAAAATGACAAAATCGGCCCTTGTGGTTTCTTTCTTCCTTTTCTCTTTACAAACAACTTTCAACCTTATGCAAATTTGGTCCTTGATCTTTTAAAAATTCCAAATGAGCCTTTAAATGTTGAGACTTTGTCACAATTAGTCCTTGACTTTTATTTTTGGCTTTCTTTCTTGCTTCGGGCTGATCCGGCTTTGATTTTGGCTTCCCGTCTTCACTCTTGTCTTGCCTTTTCCATTTCTTTGTCGGTTTTTTTATCGTTTTTGCTTCTTTTTGTCTTTATTATCCTTTCCTGCACAATAGACACAAAAGCACACATTTTTCTATTCTTTTGGCATTTTCTGGCTTTTATTTGGCAAAATCCCGGGTAATTTTAATATACAATTAAGCATTTATCACTACCAATGCAAGAGGATCTGGATATCTCTCACACATGATACGTTCTGCACTAGCATGATGTTCATGTTGACTGAGGTATGCATATAGCTGATCATATGTGGTGGTATACAAGCTCTTTGCTAACTTTACATCTGTGATAAACTTGCTCCATTCTAGTGGAAGAGGG
>BQNB010159727.1:0-10000 GCA_026074375.1 Tanacetum coccineum | reverse complement strand
AAATTACAACTTAAAATGTAATAGTCTTAGTTCAAAAGCATATTTAAATTTAAGAAAAAGAGATTTTCCCTATATTTATTAAATCACATTTACTACACTTAATATAATTACACATTTTTAAGGAAATCCTTGACCTTTTAGAAAGCTGCAACATCGGTTGTGAGCCGGCAAGATGCAGCAAACTTTTATCAGTCTCAGATTATTATTCTTACTATGGGCTTTCTTTAGAAGGCTGTAACATCGGTTGTGAGCCGGCAAGATGCAGCAAACTTTTATCAGCCTACAGTTTATAATTATTATTACCACATTTTTTTTAACATATAATACCATGATATAGAGAAAATTTTGTTTTAGAAAATTTAAGTATAAATTTGAACTAAAATTATTGATGTCGACTATACTTAAAAAATTGTTGATTTAAGTTTAGTTTTCAAAAATAGCATGTATTATTAGTCCGGTTAGAAGCTTATGGGTAAAAAAGCCACAAATTACATACATGAGCTCTTAAGATTTCCAAATAATCCTTGTTTAGCATCCAACTCATAATTAACTCTATCATTTTTTTATACTTTCTCGAAGATCCTGTTGAACGCTTATTCAAAAAAGTAAGGAACAATCTGATAGCTCAAAACACGCTCATGAGTCAAATTTATTCTTATTCTACCCAGCAGGAAATTCAAAATTGTGACAAAACACTTATTTTTTATTTGTTGAAAATTGTTTAATTTTTTTCAATTTTTTTGAAATTGATTGTGGTAAATAAATATTTACGCGAAAACAACGACTACAGACACAATCAAATCGATAAATCCCCCCATACTAGAATTAAACATTGTCTTCAATGTTTTAAGAAGGGTCTCTACGTAAATCCTAAGACGTTTATTAAGTGTGCTTAAAGATAAACGTTAGTCGATAAGATTTGGATATCGGATTCCCAAAATGAAGCAGAAGATGTGAAGCTCTTGTAAATGAAGGACATAAACCGAGAGCACGAGAGGCTTCAAAAATCCAGGAAATCCTAGACAATAAACCACAAAACACAAAACACAGAAAAGGAAAGAGGCGAGCCTCCCACACAACAACAAAACACTTATTCATTACTACATAACTACCATACTACTACTACGATTATGCTAGGATAAGCATGGGTTGCCACCCACGAAGCGCTTGTTTAAGGCCACTTAGCTTGACCTGATCCCCCCATACTTGAGTTGGTCAAGGGGGATAGAAATGGAGATACAGAACATCCAGAATACGGATGTCCTCTCCATAACAGCAAGGAAAAATCTCCATCGGGCTTTCAAAAATTTTGATGACTTTGAAAGCTTTAGAGTCCCGATGAGATAATTTCGGGAGAAAAGAGGTATGAACTCTTTTAGAAGTGAGAATGCCTGGGTTGAAAACTTTTTCCTCATTTTTGGACGAAAACGAGAGTAAAGCTCCGAGCCTGGGAACTTCTTTGTAGAAAGGAAGTTCATAAAGAGAAAGAGGAGGATATGAATCCTCAAGAATTAAAGAAGCATTAGTGGCCTTCTTTACATTCTTTTCCGGTGTTGCACAGTTGGTGATTTCAAAGAGGTTTTCATGAATGAGTATAACCTAGAAGAAATAACCTTGTCCTCGTTTGTTGGTCGTAGACACAAGCATCAACCCGAAAAATCCTCATAGAAAACCAGTTCACACTCGCGGAAGAGGAAGGAAATCACCTTCGAACCATGAAGATTAAGATCATCAATCAAGATTTTAATTATCTTTGTATTTTTCTCTTCCTTTAGAATCAAATAGGATCCTAATATGTATAAATCATTAACGGTCTCAAAGATCAAAAAGTTCTCATCATAATACACCCATAATGGTAGGATGATACATCAAGAGCATTCCATAACGGTGAACATCTCAGAAATGGTATCAACAAGATTGTTATCAGAGAAATCAACCTGAAATCTTCAGAGTAGATAAATCCATATACCTTGATAGGATCATGGTTATAGCAAAATACTCTATTTCTCTAAGATCGGATCCGCAACAAAGGGAAAGATCATCATTCCCGATGGACATGTGATAAGAGTGAGTTTCATTGGCAACTCCTGGAAGAAAATATTTGCTATAGACTCCATAAATCAGGAGACTGTGGTGCAAAGAAGAATGGTACTCCAATTAAATAATTATGAAAAAGGAGGGAGAGTAGATGAAGGATACTATTTCTTAGTGGAATGAATCACTTGAAGATCAGCTTTGAATTCATCCCAAATTTAAATCACTTTCTTTCTTATGTAAGATAGTATGGGGAAGAAGAATGAAGACTTGGTCTCGGGTTGGCGACATCGAGTAGGATTGCCACTCATGGAATATCATTATATGGAGGAGATCTTTGGGTTTATCAAGATTAGCAATTTTCCTCAATAATGTCCCTTCCTGGATCAAAGATATCATCATTAACTACTTTCCGGTAGTTAAGGACGGGATGAGAAGAAGAATTGTATTGCCACTTAAGATGAATTTGTTGCAAACAAAATCTTTAAGAATTTCCCTCATTGAAAGACAATTATAATAATCAAATCATGTTGATCGATTCTTTTTTAGGCTTGTTAGAATAGCTTGAAGTGTCATGTCTCATATTCAAGATTAATCTTTCATTGTCGTCACGGAGAATCATCTCTTCTCCATGAACGTCAATCAAAGCACGAGCAGTCCGTAAGAAATGTCTTCCCAAGATGAGGGGGACACGAGGATCGCTTTCATAATCAACGATGATGAAATTAGCGGGGAATGTGAACTTTCCAACTGGAACAAAGACATCTCTTGCAATTCCGACCGGAGTACAAATCTCCTGGTTAGCCTGTTCAAGGGTCATTTAGGTGGGAATAAGCTCGGGTAAACCTAACTTTTTTCCAAACCGAGAGTGGCATCAAGTTGATGCTAGCACCTAGATTGGCTAGGGCTTTGCACTTGAGCTTACTAAAACCACACGGAATGAGAAATTTCCTAGGGTCACCTAGTTTTTCGGGTAACTTCTTTAGGATAACCGCTGAGCAATTTTCATTGAGGGGTATGTTTGCCAATTCTAAAAGTTTCTCTTTGTTGGAAAGGATACTTTTAAGCATCTTTTGATATTTCGGGATTAGAATCAAAGCATCGGCAAGAGTGATATTGATATGAAGTTGTTTAAACATTTGCCAAAATTTGTGGATTTGGACTTCATCTTTTTCTTTCTGTTTTTCTTGGTTCATTCTTGACGAATAAGGGATATGAGGGTAACGAGGATGGCTTTGGTGAACCACATAATTTCTTTGAGAATGAGGTTTAGCTTTATGGAAGAGAGGAGATGGGACCTTAATGGTAAACTCACCATGTTCCAGGTCTGTTAAAGTCTCCTCAACACGTTCATCCTCCTCTGGATTAATGAATGGAGGAGGCACGTGAACAGAAGGTCCATCAAGAACAAGACCACTTCGGGTGGTAATGGCTTTCAATTCACCTTTTGGGTTAGCAACGGTGTTGCTAGGAAGAGATCTCGTACCCGAGGTAGAAGCGGTGTTCATCTGAAAGAAACTAGCCATCATGTTCTTAAGCTCATTTGTTTGGTTAGACATTGAAGTTTGAATCGAATTTTGCATTTCATTCCTTAACTTATTTTTTACATTGTTAATTTTGTAAGAACCCGATTTACACTTTCACTTCATATTACGAACCACGAATCGAACCAAGAAAAGAGATAAAGAAAGATTGAGTTGTTTTAGAGAGAGAAAGAAGAGAGAGGTTAGAGAGAATGAGAAAAAGAAGATTTTTATATAATGAAAACAACTAGCTTTTTCTAAAGAAGAAAAAGCTTATATACCCCACAGCGACATTTGTGGGTAAGTTTTTGAAATCGAATTTGCATTTCATTAGTTCCTTAACCTTATATTTTTTACAATGTTTAATTTTGGAACCGACCCCCTCTAAACCCCACACATTCACCCCCCAACATCATCCTCCCCAACGACTAAGCTCACCATCAGCCCAAGCGCACACTCCCAATGCTGTTAATTAAACTCTCTCTCCCTCTCTTCTCTCTTAAACGCTCCTCCTTCTCCCCCTCCCTCAAAAGAACAGCGACCCATGTCCCCCCCCCCCCCTCCACTCATAAAACACCCCTCCTCCCCCATCAACACACCCCGCCTACCCGAAGCGCGCGAGAGAGCCGCTACCTGCTAATTCACCAGCCCTGCCCAAAAGCTTCTAAGGTCTTACATATGGATTCTAGTTTTTCCCAATCATCATCAGAGGGGCAATGTTTATATAACGGGTCCCTATGAATGTTTGTGTTTTTTCTTTTGATTGACTGTTGATCTAATGAAGGAAAAGGATTAAAAGAAACCGACTGTTGAGTGTTGATTCTTGATAAAGACATAATGTAGTACTTGATAAGGGTAAAATACAAATATCCATTTATGCTTAAAATAACCCAATTAAATTCAAAACACAGTGAAAAATGGCAAAAATATACTTGTTTCTATGTTCTGTGTGTGCAGGTACGGATATATCAGAAATCACAAGAAAACCATCAAAAACAAGCAAGCACGGACACGAGAACGGAAGAGTGTACAAAAGCCGGAAGCCAAAGCCAGAAAAAGTCAAATCTACAGTCAACTCCAGTCAATCTTGGTCAACAAAAGTCAACAAGACCCAAAATGTTTCAAAATAACCCCTCAACTTTCAGAAAAGTCCATAAATGATCCCTAACCCTAAATGGGCCTTATCCGGATCCATTTAAACCAAAAGCCCAATCATAAGCCCATTTCACTAGTCCCTTTCATTTTATTAAAACCACAAGGACCGATTTTGCAATTCCTGAAACTCTTGTTATAACTAGAAAGGGAGAAAAGAAAGAGAGGGGCCAATTGTGCTAATATGTCAAAGTTAAAACTGAATTACCTCGTTCAGTTATAAACTTGGCGCCAAGACCCAAACACTATTCATCATCGTCTCCATCTTTACCCATGGTTAAATTAGAGGGCAAATCCAAATCAAAGGGTGCGTTAGTCAATTCAAGAGCTCCTTAACACAAATGAAGGGTCAAATCAGTCTTTATCAAGGGATTACTTAACCTCACTCAAGCTCTAGGCCACGTTAGCCATAGGAAAGCACACTTAGTGGTGGGATTTTATGCTAAACCACTCACACAACTAGCACAGTGACTCCCCATTGGAATGACATGCTGGCAATCCTCAAGTGTCCACAATTTGATCAAACGGATGAGATTCAAGCACAAATGATTGGATGATTGGACGGCAATGATTAGAAGAGGTTTGGACAGCAAGGCACAGCCTAGAAGCTTCTCTACAGCCTATAAAAAGGCCTCAACTCACACACGCTTAGGGGACCTTCTTTTACCTTATTTTTCCTTTTCCTAGTTTTTAATAATTTAGGTTAGCTTAAATATTGCTTATTGTAATTTGTCTTTTGAATTATGTAATCTTCTTTTATATAATGAAATGAATGTCTTTGGTTAAATAAATCCAGTGTTTACCTTTCAAATTCTCTCAAAACCCTTTTACTCAGAAGTTCAATCTGTCTCAATAAGCTCTTTTAAGCTCAAATTTAGCTCTCATGAGTCTATAAGCTCATGATAGAGTTTAACCTACCTTAATCATACTTTTACTCTTAAAACCAGCTTGATTACCTTATCTTATGGATTTTGGACTTGTGGAAGGGGATTCAATCATGGAAGGAATCCCAAGGACTTTTACTAGCTTATCCATATGGATAAGCTAGAGCTTGTAGCTGTTTGATTGTATTTAAGCTTCTGTTTAGCTGAAGCTGAGGGTTAGTTTTCATTTAATTTCCTTTTGTCCTTTAATTCCTAGTCTCAATATTGCTTAAGTTGTTTACTACTTGTCTAAATCTGCTTATTTAGTGCTTAATTGTGCTTATTTTAGTCTCTTTGTGCTTATTAGTTTAAGTAATTAATCTGTTTTAGTTTTAAGCATTTTAGAACTTTATATTTCAATGTCTGTCTAAAAAATCCATAAAAACCAAAAATATTAGTTAGCATAATCTTAGATCTTTCATTCTAGCTTAATTCAGTTATTAGATTATGTTGTTTAAACTTGTTATAAGTCCATTATCATCTGGTATTTAGGTTTTGTTAAATACTTCCCAAAATCTTAAGCTAATCAATTCTGTCATATCAGTTAAGGGGTGTTTGGTTTAAGCCTTTTTGACCATCAAAAGTCAAAATGACTTGTGCAATTTGTGTGGATTAGTTTTGTTATCAGTTTAGATTAGTAGTAATTTAGTTTTTTGGAAGTTAGTTTTGATTTTATAAAAAGTTATGGTTTAAGTTGGGTATGCCAGCACCAGGGTATTTCTACCTTTTCTTTTTGCTTGATAAAATTTGAACCAAGCCATCTAAGGCTTGGTTCTTGCTTGTTTTGTGCTTATACACACTCAACAAGAGTGTTTAGTGCTGGTATAACCTCACTAGGCTGCCCTGCAAATTTGGTTGAGCTTTTGCCAATTGCATCAGCAGTACTAACAAGTAGTTAGTACTGCTGAACCTTTACACTAGCAGTAGTAACCTCAGTTACTACTGCTGTTCTCTTGGCTTAATTTAGAATAGTAATTTTAGGATTTAGCTTATCAAATTTAGTAGGACTTGAGTTTTAATATATCTTAATATAGATTGAGTCTTAGGTTTCATTTTCTAGCTTAATCTCTTAGTTAAATTGGCTTTCAAAAATCTCCAAAAAAAAATCCAAAAACAGTAGGTAATTAAGTAGTTTCTTAAATTGTTAAATTTAGCTTAAGGAATTTGCTTTTATAGCTTAAATAGATAGTTTATTAGTAGTTGCATAAGTCCTCAGAAGCTCTTAGCCCAGTATTGCTTATTGAGCTTTTGAGCTTAATTGGTTTTTGTGCTTATTTCTTTGTTTTCTGAGTTTGCTACCTTGTCCTTCATTTTCAGCTATAGTCTAGTACTCTAATCTCTATTTTCTTTTCTCATTTAGTTTAAGCAACTCATAAGCTGTCTAGAACACCTTTTGTTTTCAAGTTTGAGCTTATTTTGAGCTTTTTACAAGCTTTTTAGTAAAACCAAAGGCAAACACCTCCTTTCTGAGGTCAGCTTATTGATAAGCTCTTATAGAGCTTATTAGTGGATTTAAGCTCATACAGCTTTTGTTAAAGTTGATCTTGCCAGCTTAATCTCCAACTTTGATTTTATAAGTTTTTAATTTTAAGCACTTTTTGTTCTCAACTTATTTTTAAGGCTTATTTGGATTTAGTTTGTAGTCGGGGGTTAGTCTCAGGGTAGGTTTTGTAATTTTTGGAATTTGCTTGTTTCTCAGTTAGTCCATCCGTTAGTTAGTTAGTCTTTCCTGTTAGTCCTTTAGGGATTTGCATAGTTAGTCCCTAGTTAGTTAAATAGTTAGTTTAATTAATTTTAATTAGTAATTAGGGTTTAGCTTTTAATTAGTTTAATTAAAGTTTATTAAAAAGATAAAAATTAGGGCTTTTATTTTTATAAAGTTTCTGCATATTTTCTTTATTTAGTATAATTTTTATAAAAATTTTAGGATTTTATTCTTAATAGTTTTATTACTTTTAAAAGTTTTTAATTAGTTTAAATCTTAGAAAAATCATATCTTTAAATTTAAAAACCCAAAAATAGTGATTCTTCTTTCTAAAATTTTCTTTTTCTTTGTTTTATCTAGGAAAAATATAAATTCAATTTATTTTCTATTTTTTTTATTTTTCTAGGATTTAATTAGAATTAAATAGTTTTTTAATTGATAAAAAATTCAAAAATAATCAAAAAAATGTTTTTCTTTTTCCTAAAATTTTCTTTTGTCCTATCTTAGGTTTAGAAATTTAGTTTACATTTTTTAGGAGTTAAATTTAGTTTACTTGCTTATTTGTCGCGTTATATTTGTTTCCCGTTAATCATTTTAAATGTTTAATTGCTTTTAATTGTTCAATTTTACTTGTTGCTTTTTATTTAGTAGTAATAGATTATCAAATCATCTATTTTCTTATTCAAATCATAATCCAAGCTTAAACGAGGTTTCAATTTCACTAGTCGTTGGGGAAACGACCCGGGTGATCATATTTACCCGGTTAAATATACGTATTATATATTATATTATATATATTTTTGAGAGTGAATTTTCCTTAGGGAATTTTCTTAATTGCTCTTGTGGAATATTATTTTTATAGTATATTTTATTGTGTATCTAAACCCTTATCAAACTCAAATTCTAAAATTTTAACCCTACAAATGAAAATTTAATTTTTATAAATCCTAAATGATAAAAGAAATTTTTAAAAAAAGAATTATATTTTTTTGACTTTTATTTTATTTATTATGAATTTAGAATTGTTTTAATCTAAAAAATTAATTAAAAATACTAAACTAAATCGGAAAAATATGAAATATTCAGGGAAAGTACTTTGAACTATGCTAAACCTAAGAAAAATAAAATTGTTCAAACTGCTTATTGAAATAAGCAGGAAATAAGCTATAAAGGGCTGAAAAGCTAAAAAGGGAAAAAAGGGGGTAAATAAAAAATAGTGCAAAGATTTAAATGAAAAAGACCCTAGGGCAGTTGGTGATGGTGTGTGGTGTTGAGGCTTTGTGTGTAAAGGGGAGGTCACAGGTTCGACCCCTGTGGCCTCTCCTTTTTTGAAAACTTTTTTTTTCTCTATTTTCTTTTTAAAACTTGTAAAATAAGTTAAAATAACAAACTTTAAAAAAAATACTTTTTGCAAATCTTGGAAATAAGCTGGTAATAAGCAAAAACAAGCTGACAGTTTGCACTTTTTAAACTAAGTGACCAAATGGCTAAACTAAGGGCTATTTTGGACTTAAATAGCACTTGGAAAAGGCAAATAAGCAATCACAGATAATAAGCTATATCTAATAAGCATTTGTAAACAAAATTAAGCCAAGAAAATAAGCTGGAAAGCTTTAAAAAGCATATAAGCTTTTTAGCTAAAACTGTTAGCCAAACAGCCATAGGGACATTTTCTAGCTTATTTTTAAGCTAGTAAATGGATCCTTATGGCTTAATGACTTATTTGCAAGTCAAGCTTGTCCTATAAGCTACAATGATCAGCAATTAAAAAGGAGTTTGAAATTAAGATAAGCAATGAAAAAGCTTAATGAAAAAATTGATTATATAATTTTACTCTTTTTGGTTTTCATTTTAAAAGACAATTTGGATTTTGCAGCCCTAAAAATAAGCTTGTATAAGCTGACTAAAATGCAAAATAAGCTTAAACAGATCAAATCTATACGCTAAACTACTTATGCAAGAAATTACAAGAGCTAAAACCTACTTTAGCTTAACAAATTTTAAGATTAAAAAGGGTGACTTTTCAAAAACTTAAAACTAAAACTACACTTAGACAGATTTTGACCAAACATAAGTGTCAAAAGAAAATCTAAGAAACACTTGTCTACTGCATTTTAACACCAAAATGAACCATAAACCAAACCTTAAAACAGCCTTTAGAACAATAATCAAAATCCAACAGTTTAATCAACTTTGAAACCACAGATTCTAAGGACATATACAAGACACCTCAAAACTTGTTTTTATACCATAAAAACTTTTAGATATGATTGAAAACAACTAAACTAAGCTTGTTAAAGTTATCCTAATGACCCAAGCAGTTTTTTGAACCATTTTTGACCCATTTTGGCTGTAAAACCAAACACCCCTTTAACTTTATGAAAAACATTTTTAGCTACAAACAGACTTAGAAGACTTAATAAAACTCAAAAAAGATTAAGCACAAAGTAAATTAAGGACAAATAAGCACTTAGAACACAAAGATAAGTAATAAAAATAAGCAAACAAGATATGAGCAGTTTTAAGCTAAATGAGGCAATTTTAATGAAAAACATGAGTAAATCATATCAAAACAACAAGTAAGCATACATAAGCAATAAACGTTAATAATAAGCCAAAAATAAGCAGTAATAAGCTGATGAACAGTAAATAAGCTAAAAATG
>BQNB010159726.1:0-14881 GCA_026074375.1 Tanacetum coccineum | reverse complement strand
CCACTTTATTCAAGGCAACGTAATATTCCTATGTGTATAAAACAATGATTACAATTACTCTAAGTTTATGAAACTGCGATGTAGACTTGTATGTATGCCACTTTATTCAAGGCGCAGTAAGAGTTCATGTGTATGTGTTGTTGGCCCTGAACACCCAACCAATCGTGTTCCCACATGTTATAATGTTCGTTACCGATGATAGCTAGTCACCCGAACCAGGATTGTCAATCCCGAATTGATCTATTTTATAACATTCGCACTCACCCTCCAAGTGATTACAGTTCATGCAACCTAAGCTAATCCGTAATCATTTCCAAAGTAAAGTATGTATAACCGACCAAAAATGAATTCAATTAATGTATCCCATAGCGAGCTATGCAAATAAGTATGTAAACCAATTTGTAATCAACCATGTAAATGCATTCGTAAACAAGCATGTACTCAACTCACCCCCAAAAATATATGTTAACACAGTAAAACATGCTATAAACTCACATATGATGTTGCAGAACGATAGGCATGAACTGCACATATTAAGCACATAAGCACAAACGGAAACCCAAAACCGGCTCGACCAAAAGTTGCGAATTATCTTTAACGTCTAAGACCCACATACTTAGGATAATGTGTTATTTGAGGGTTTCCGATGGATGAGTACAGAACGAGACAAGTTGATAAAGATTTAGATTTCCAAGTTGTAATAGTTTGGTGGTTGGTTAAATAAAATAAATCAAAAGTAAACGCAAAGTATGTAATATATTCCGTATATATTACATATGAAAAATAACAATTATATAACTCATACTGTGAATTATATAACAAGGACAAACAATCCAAAGATTAATATGAAGTATATAATACTTTTCACGTATTATATAAGAAGTGAGTAAATAATTAAACCAAATATTTTGACACGTTTTCGGAAATCATCACTTAATTAAATAAAAAGTTCTTGCATAGATGTAAACGTACGTTTTAAGGTTACAAATTATGTTAAACGATGTCTGTAAAGCTTTTACAACAGTTATGATGTTATCTTCTAGTTGACGATTATAAAATATAAAATAATATTTTATAAATTAATAAATTCCTGTTTCCCTCGACGGGTTTGTATCTAAATAAGTTTGTCTCAGTTTAAAATTTAAGTTCTCGATTGTTTATCTGGTTATTGTATAATACAATTAAAGAAATCTTAAAACAAATATAACTTCGACCTCTTACTGGGTTTCTAAGATAATAAGAAATTATAATGAATTTATATAAGTATAGTAGTTTATATCATTTTTCGGCAATAATCATTCATTTATAAGACGTCCCGTTATTTAATAAAACCTCAATGTTTTTCCTCTTAATAATTCAATCATAATTGCAAACACCCACGACGTTATATATTATATATATATATATATATTATATAAAATATATATATATATATATATATATATATATATATATATATATATATATATATATATATATATCTCTATATATATATATATATCATAAACGAGACCAAATAGGAAACAAAATAATATTATAGCACATTTATTTAACCATTTAAACCACCATTATATCCGGTTTTATGTTTATAAAATCTTACGATATATATTTATTTGTCGATTTATATTAACCCAAACGCACCCTTGCTGTAAAACGGCGAACAAAACACGCCTCTTTGGTGTTTCTACTAACCCAAACGCACCCTATTCGATTTTCTGCTAACCTAAATGCACCCCTAATGGTTTCCTGCTCACCCAAACACACCCCTAATGGTTTCATGCTCACCCAAACACACCCTGTTTTGCAGCCAACCAAACGCACCCGTGGTGCTTATCTGGATCAAAAACAATAGACGGCACCCAATGTTCTTATACTAAACCAAACGCACCATTTTCGCTATTTCGCAGCCAACCAAACGCACCCGTTGTGCTTCTATTAAAACCAAATGCACCTTATGGTGCTTATACTAAACCAAACGCACCCTTTTCGCTGTTTCGCAACCAACCAAAACGCACCCTGTCGCGCCTTCATTATAAAGCCAAACGCAAGGCCCTATTTCTGAGAAATCAAACCACGCAACCCATATGTCATTTTTCAGCTAAACCAAACGCACCTATGATGGTGTAAGGAAACCAAATTTGCCCCGCTGTTGGTGTTGACCATCAAACCAACGCACCTTATGTGATGAACAAAACAAACCAACCCTGGTTGGTGACTTAGAAAGACCAACGCACCCAATGGGAGGTGGTGGCTGTGTTGGCGTTGGTGGAGTGACGAGGGTGTGCGACGGTGTGGAGTTGGTGGGGTGACGAGGTGTATTGGTGAACAGTTGTGAGGATGAAGATGTGATTGGTGGTGTTGATCGTGGGTGTGAAGGTGAATCTTGTGCGGTAGGGGCGGATGGGTGGTGGCCGGAGGTTGGCCGTATCCGGTGACGGCGCCGGAAAAGTGGAGAGAAAATGGGTTAGGGTTTGGTTCTATCAATGATTAACACCAATGTGGTTTTTATTATATATATTAAAAACTTTAAACAAAAAAAAAAAAGTGAAAAAATTACATGTTTAAAAAATTCTAGGGTTTATTTGTTGTAAATATTAAACCACATTGACCCAAGTGTAAACATTATAAAAAATAATGGATCGGGACTATCTATTAGGCTAGTTGAACGATTGAATTAAAACATGAAACTTGCGCCATTGTGTTTCCAAATCATTTTTTCCTATAAAAATAAGTATTTACTTGATAGTATTTCATAAATATTTTTATAACATTTATAAAAATATTTGTTATTTATATGGTAACCCGGTTATGCCTTGTCCGAAAGTAAAAATGAATTTTAATCCGAATATTGGCGTTTTCAACAAACGCTTTTGAATAAAATGCTAAGTAATTTATTAAACATTTTTATTTAATATAAAGTGATAATTAAATTTAATTTATCTATTTTCGTGTTTCTAAAATTTTGCGAGGGTATTTTCATCAACTTTCTGCTTATTACGGGTCTGCCGTTGCATAACTAAAAAGTTGTCTGGAATGTCGTTTTACATCAAATTGCTTTAGAGTCCGGGTCGTGAAAATGTGATTTAGCGGGTCGTTTTTGATAAGTCAACTTAGAAATAATATATATCTTTTTCGTTTTCAAGTCGAATAAGTTAAAAATAACTTTGCACATGATAGATATGTAATAAAAAATATATGATTTATTCTTTAAATATGTCCGAAAATTACCGGTTACACAGGTAATACGTTTTTATAATTGTGACAATTATAGAATCAAAAGTCGCAAAGGGTCAAATCGGACCCGAAAAGTCAAATGGTAAAAACGTCATTTACAATTCCAAAAATTTGCCAGTTGTTACAGAATACCTGAAAACGATGCTTATACGTCAACACTATGGTTTGGTGGAAAACATAGGTTTTCAGACACACATATTCAATCCATTTCCAAAATCATTAACCGAATTACTGTGATTATAAAACAATACTTTCGCATGGCAATTATGCTAACTAACATACAAGCTAACATGCAATTCAATCCAATCAATCACTCAAACACCAAGCAAAAGACCTCAATCGCTCTTATTGAGATCAATTCCAAGAATCTTTTTCCATCTGGCTCAGGCATGGATAACCCGCAAGTAAACCCTACTTACTAGGCAACAGTACCGTCCCCAAACGAAACCGGCCATGGATACCCGCATTAACCCTCCTGACTTAGTCCACACATTCAATAATCTCATCACATAACTGTAGCAACATAATGCATATCAGTCACATAATAGTCCATGCATTTACACTAACACATAACCACAGCAATTTAAAACCCATTTCAACACTTGCATCATTTCCATCCCAAGTTTAAAAACAATGTAAAAAGTGAGACTATGTAACTCACCTGAATGCTCAAAACGCAGCTTTCCCAATTCCTATCACACAACTATACAAACAAATAAACATGGTTACACGCGACCAAGCTAAAAGCTCTTAGTCCCATGTAACACTGCATATGATGGATTCCTAAGGTGTTTGATTACCATCATGGTCACCCTGACATCATGCCCAAATCCTTAACCACCTCATTAACACATTATCACTAGTTAACACAATATTCCAAAATGCAGAATTTAGTGTATCTTACTATCCTAAAAACCTTACTGCTGACCTCCATAAATGTAACAAAAATTACCTAAGTTTCATTTATGTAGTTTACTAACCTACCTTGTTATTCCCAAGTCCCTCAGTACGTGTGCAACACCCAAAATAAAATCAAACTTGCAAAACTGTCCCAATACCGGATACTGATTGCAACTAAAATCGGTATGGCCCTAAACTACCATATCTTAACACATAATCAGAAGCTATATCTCTAAGGGGTTTTTTTATATACATATTGAACCTAACACTGTAGAGTTGTCTAACGCCAAATTCCACTTATAAGTTAGGGTTTTACCCTCCCATAACATAACCTAATATGACCCCCGTATTTACAGTTTTTGACAACTTTTCCTTGTAACCAACATTAAACCATCTTTCCTCCAGAAATAAAAATCATTCGAGGAGGCTGGAATTTTTTAAAACATAAATCTTTGAACTACAATTTAGGCTTGTTGAATCATATCAAAACCCATTTCTATCATCAATATCATCAGTTGAACCAGACCTAAAATCTGTTTTAACTCTAAATCATTTTTCTAACCCAACCCTAACATACAAAAATGCATGGTCATAACCCTAAACTAAACCCTAATCATTATAACATCATTAAAGATCATAAATATCAGAATTTAAGTAAACCCAAGATTATCATAAAACCGATGCTACATGAATATCATAAACTAGCTAAGATGAACATACTTACCTTGAATGCTAGCACCTAAACCACAATTCTTGAATGATCTTAGATCACACACCAAATTCCACACTCCTGGGGTTTTGGGGTCTTGAAATCGCAGGCACAAAGAGATAGGGAAGAGAATTATGAGCTAGGTTATTGGTACTAAGTATCTGTTGGAACTTATTGAAAACGACTAAGTGTCGTTTCTGCTGTTAGAGATGTTCGCTTCTGCTGATAGCATTAAGTCGTTCCTGCTGTATAGTTCAAGTAACGTTCCTGATGATTATGTTTCAGTGGTCATGTTTCTCGTTCCGTGAAAAGATAGAATTCTGCTGATTATTTTCTTCTGCTGGGTCATGTTCTCGTTTCACTGCTGACAGAGATACAAACAGCTGATTGATATTTATAACTAATTAAATGTAATTAATGATATGTTATAGTTAATATACTATATTATCTCATTTAATAAAGGAATTAGATAAATTCGTAAGAGATCTACATCAAGTATCAATCACTTCCTAATTTATCCATTCCATATTAATGAGATAATACTAGAATAATAACTAATAAATCCTTAATTACAATTAAATACGTCTATAAATACAATCAGCAATTGTATCTCTGTCAGCAGGAACGAGAACATGAACAGCAGAAACATAATCACAGAATTCTAATCTCTTGTCAGCAGGAACAGAACATGACCAGCAGAAACATAATCAGCAGAACTTACTTGAACTCCAGCAGTAAACGACTTAATGCTATCAGCAAAGCGAACATCTCTAACACAGAACGATACTTAGTCGTTTTCAATAAATCCAACATATCCTAGATCCCTTAAGTCTTTAGAGTTTTGACAAGGTTTTGGGCTTATCCCTTAGCCGGTCGTCCCCCCCCCCCCCCATTTTTACTATTTTATTTTATTTTTATTTAACTATTAATTAACTATATATTTTCATACCTAAGTTTCCATAAAAACTAAGCTAATTAATTTTTTTTTTTAATATAATTATTTTTTATTTTTTTGTAATTATTTTTTTTATTTATTTTGTTTATATTTTTTGTGGGGATCAACCTTTTTACATAAACTTTAACTTACTAGACTGTTCTAAAAATAAACTTTTTCATATCACTTTCACTTTCTATATTTAGAAAGTCCTTCTATAAATACTTTCCAATTTCACACTCCACTTCACTTATTTCCATTTAAACATTTCCCATAAACCTATCCTCCAATTATTGACGTATCATTGGCATGCAATTACGCAATTCCTCATTACACTATACTGAGAACAAATGGAAATACTCATCCCCAAATACAAACTCACAATCAAAATGATATGATCAACACCTCAAAAATTATAGCATCACCTAATTAAACCACTTAGCATACATATATAACACATAGCACACAAGAAATCACACAAAATGAACTCTTAGTTATTTCCAAAGGTATCACCAACCTGAATAAATCACAGATGTCACATGTCACTCACGGTTAAGATGTACAAACCCAGGGGCATTGATACGAGGCATGCAACAAAACACTCTCTATTTACGAGCCAAAGAGGAGAGACCCATTGTCCCTCCCCTGTCTGCTGAATCGTGGAACGTAGTCTTGAATTTTAAGTACTCCGTCTACTTGTGATCTATAAATGCCACAACGGGCCTAGTACCCTAACAGTGGTGTAATGTAAGATTTAGTAAATCCGGGGGCCGTTCTCAAGAGCTAGAGGGAGGTCTATAACTTGAGTTTTCTAAAATTGATGTCACGTAATTATATTGTAGATTAAAATAATTAAACTAATGACGGAAATGTAAATGGTTTTACTAATCAATGGGAGAAAACGTGTTAATCATTTAATAGCGTCATGATTCATCTCCTCAATTTAATGTTTAATTCTCGCTCTATATGGTGGTTCTAATATTATTAGGCCCGGGTGGTCGTCGCAACCAAACCTATAATTACTATGATCTCGGTCCCATTGGTCATGGCAATCGGGCATCTAGTTCATAGTCATTAAACCCCCAACTGTCCTATTAATTTGTCTAATATCAGCAATCCCACTTCTTGACATTTAAACTCCTATTAGTGGTTATTAGAAAGTCTTTACCCGCACTTTCTAAGTACCTACGCTAGCTTATGTGGTTGATAACATCAAATATTTAATACTTTATATATCAAGTTCCCGCGTTTATTGCCCTACTTTATATCGTTGATGTTATAATTATTTGTTATGCTTTATTAATTATTCATTCGCATTTAATTAATTAATCATCTTTGATTATTATTTATGATCTAGTTGTTCTTTTGCTTCCTTTATACATTATGTAGTGCTCTTAGTAATCCTTGTGAACATGTCTAAGTTTTGATATAAGGTTGAGTGTGGTCAAGGATCTATATGATCTCGAAGACTTTGGCATCCACGATTGATTGCAGGATAACCAATACCTGTAGTCCTTTGACTTAGACCCATTAGGCGAGCCCTTAGCATTAATTTCTGATTAAGTATGCGAGCTAATAATGAAGACTAACATGTTTAGAATTAAGCGTATATCATAAGTTGATTGGGAATCCTTCATTTAAGGTTGTGATTAGACATTAGATTGTAGTAATTAAATGTGTTCATCCTTTCTAGTAGTCTGCCACTATACCGATTCCCTTTCGACAACAAGGCTTACCACCCAATAACCCTATAAAAATCTCAAAACTCTAAATGCTTTCTTTACTGCTTTCTTAGGTAGAATAATAAACTAATTAGACGATTAGAGACACAAACCATTTTTTTGGTCGACACCCGTACTTACCAATCACTACACTATACACGATAGGGTACACTGCTTCCCCCCCCCCCCCCCCCCACTTTTTTTATTTTTAGTGCGTAGGAATAGTCGAGGTAGTTAGGGTTTTATAAATGTAAAAACTAACGTAGTTTTTATTAAAGGAAATTACACATCAGTGGTGATATGGACAACCCCTATACAACCAAAATTGATGCAATCCCGTCTCAATCAACCTAGTAAACTAGTTTTGGGATGTTCTTCTACTTACTAGCACACTATAATACCTAAACTAGCTTCATACTACCAAAACCAGTTTTTGACCAAAATTGGTCACGGTTTCTTGAGCCAAACCTGGTCAGTTTTGGTACCGTTCAGGTTTGGAGGTATAGACCGGTTCGTACCTTTTTTTCGAACCGGTTCTGGTGTTTTTTTTCAAATTTTGAATCTTGCATTTCTAACGTGGGGGACCCATAGAGGAGCGTTTTTCTGACTTTTTGGGTGTAGTGTTTGTTATTTTGCTCTTTTATTTCAGTATAAATAGAGGGGTTGTGTTACACATTCAATCACAACTTACACAACTCACAATCCTAAGAAAAAAAACTCTCCAAAGCAAAACCGAATTTCTTTCACTAATGGCAACTCAATCCAGTTCAACTACCACCGGTGTTGGTTCTTCAAGTGCACCGACGATTCCTCAAGTTTTATCAACCACCCGAAACCCGGAGGTTTGGCAACACTACAACATTTGTCGGACAACACGATGAAGGCTCAACATAAGCACTGCTTTCATTTCTTATTTCCCACAAAATTCCAACTCGAACGTTTGAAGAGTCATAGTACATGCATCCGCATTGTGAGGCACTCAAGACGGTTCCGGAAGAGGGGAAATCGTCTATGTATCGAGATGGGTGTGTTTTTATGTACAATCCGGATGCGGTTCGTGAAAAATTTATGGGGTTGGTGATTTAAAAGGCTTACCATTCAACCACTTTGACAACACCCGAATGACGAGGATATTTCAAAACCATCTCCAACCAAAGTACAATCATGTAAGTCTCTCAACTCTAAAACATGATGCAATAAAATTATGGATAACAACGAAACCAGATGTTTAAAAGATGGTTTTTTCCTAATTTAAATGTAGTGTCAAACTAACCACGGATGTTTCCCCCCCTCCCCTTCCTTTATGGTTTGCCCGTTCATCCTTTGTGTTTACCTGCACATAGGATAAAGCCCGTAACTTCAAATGAAAAGCGGGTCATTGCATTCCGAATATTTCTGTTTCCCTCACACGGGTGGTGCTTTAATTAGAATGTAAAAGCAGTGTTTTGCCCGATTTTCATTTGGAAGCTAAAAATTTTATTCGTTTACTTGTGATAATGCTAGAAACAATACAATAGCAATCGTTAAACAAGATTAAGATACGAGCCCCACTGGATGACAGATAAAATACGCCCTCCATTGGTGGCTCGTATCTTAATCTTAGTTTACCGATTGCTTTTGTATTGTTGCTAGCATTATCCAACGTAACCGAAAAATTTTTAGCTTCCAAATGAAAATCGGCAAACACTCTTTTCAACATTCTAAATAAAGCACCACCCGTGTGAGGAACCAGAAAGTATTCGAATGCAATGACCCGCTTCATCATTTGCCAAGTTCCGGGCTTAATCCAATGTGCGGTAACACAAAGGTATGAACCGGGCAAACCATAAAGGAGGGGAGGGGGGAAACATCCGTGGTTACGTTGACACTAACATTTAAATTAAGAAAACCATCTTTTAACAATTGTTTCGTTGTTATCCATAATTTTATTGCATCATGTTTTAGAGTTGAGAGACTTACATGATTGTACTTTGGTTGGAGATGGTTTTAAAATATCCTCGTCATTCGGGTGTTGTCAAAGTGGTTGAATGGTAAGCCTTTTAAAAATCCCAACCCCATAAATTTATCACCGAACCGCATTCCGGATTGTACATACAAAACACACCCTATCCCGATACATAGACGATTTCCCCTCTTCCGGAACCGTCTTGAGTGCCTCACAATGCGGATGCATGATATGACTCTTCAACGTCGAGTTGGAATTTTGTGAAAAGAAATGAAAGCAGTGCTTATGTTGAGCCTTCATCGTGTTGTCCGACAAATGTTGTAGTGTTGCCAAACCTCCGGGTTTTGGGTGGTTGATAAAACTTGAGGAATCGTCGGTGCACTTGAAGAACCAACCACCGTGGTAGTAACGGATTGAGTTGCCATTTGTGAAAGAAATTCGGTTTTGCTTTGAGAGTTTTTTTAGATTAGGATTTGTGAGTTTGTGTAATTTGTGATTAATGTGTAACACAACCCCTCTAGTTTGATGTACTGAAATAAAAGAGCAAAATAACAAACACTACACCCAAAAGTCAGAAAAACGCTCCTCTATGGGTCCCCCACGTTAGAAATGCAAGATTCAAAATTTGAAAAAAAACACCAGAACCGGTTCGAAAAACTGGTCCACGAACCGGTCTATACCTCCAAACCTTGAACCGGTCCCAAACTGACGGTTTGGCCAAGAACCGGACCAATTTTGGTCAAAACTGGTTTTGGTAGTACTGAAGCTAGTTTAGTATTTAGTGTGCTAGTAAGTAGAAGAACATCCCAAAACTAGTTTACTAGGTTGATTGAGACGGGATTGCATCAATTTTGGTTGTATAGGGGTTGTCCATATCACCACTGATGTGTAATTTCCTTTAATAAAAACTACGTTAGTTTTTACATTTATAAAACCCTAACTACCTCGACTATTCCTACGCACAAAAGAGCAGTGTACCGCATCTTGTATAGTGTAGTGATAGTAAAGTACGGGTGTCGACCAAAAAAATGGTTTGTGTCTCTAATCGTCTAATTAGTTTATTATTCTACCTAAGAAAGCAGTAAAGAAAGCATTTAGAGTTTTGAGATTTTTATAGGGTTATTGGGTGGTAAGCCTTGTTGTCGAAAGGGAATCGGTATAGTGGCAGACTACTAGAAAGGATGAACACATTTAATTACTACAATCTAATGTCTAATCACAACCTTAAATGAAGGATTCCCAATCAACTTATGATATACGCTTAATTCTAACATGTAGTCTCATTATTAGCTCGCATACTTAATCAGAAATTAATGCTAAGGGCTCGCCTAATGGGTCTAAGTCAAAGGACTACAGGTATTGGTTATCCTGCAATCAATCGTGGATGCCAAAGTCTTCGAGATCATATAGATCCTTGACCACACTCAACCTTATATCAAAACTTAGACATGTTCACAAGGATTACTAAGAGCACTACATAATGTATAAGGAACAAAAGAACAACTAGATCATAAAGAATAATCAAAGACATGATTAATTTGATTAAATGCGAGATGAATAATAAAAAGCATAACAAATAATGTAATAACAACAACGATATAAAGTTAGGGCAATAAACTCGGGAACATGATATATAAAAGTAAGTAAATATTTGATGTATCAACCTCACTAAGCTATCGTAGGTACTTAGAAAGTGCGGTAAAGACTTTCGAATAACCACTAATGGAGTTTTAAAGCAAAAGAAGGGATAGCAGATATAAGACAAATCAATAGGACAGTGGGGGGGTTTAATGACTATGAACTAGATCCCGATTGCCATTACCAATGGGAACCGAGATCATAGAATTAAAGGTTTGGTTTGCGGACAACCGACCCGGGCCAATAATATTAAACCACCATATAGACGAGAATTAACATTAAATTGAGGAGATGAATCATGACGCTATTAAATGATTAACACGTTTTCTCCCATTGATTAGTAAAACCATTTACATTTCCGTCATTAGTTTAATTATTTTAATCTACAATCTAAAACGTGACAACCATTATAGAAAACTCAAGTTATAGACCTCCCCTTAGCTCTTGAGAACGGCCCCGGATTTACTAAAATCTTACATTACACACGACCGGGTACTAGGCCCGTTTGGGCATTTATAGATCACAAGTAGACGAGTACTTAAAAATTCAAGACTAGATCCCACGCATCAGCAGACAGGGAGGACAAGTGGTCTCTCCTCTTTGGCTCGTACAAGATAGTGTTTTGTTGCATGCCTCGCCTATCATATGCCAGGTTTGTACATCTTAACCGTGAGTGACATGTGACATCTGTGATTTATTCAGGTTGGTGATACCTTTGGAAATAACTAAGAGTTCATTTTGTGTGATTTCTTGTGTGCTATGTGTTATATATGTATGCTAAGTGGTTTGAATAGGTGCATGATATCAATTTTGAGGTGTATGATCAATCTCATATTGATGCGATTGTATTGGGGCATTTGTTCACGTATAGTGATAATGGAAAGGAATGACGTATTGCATGCAATGCTACGTCAATAGTTGGATGATTTTGTGTTAAGCGTTTATGGGAAATGTATCATGTTGGAAATAAGTGAAGTGAGTGAAATTTAGATATTTGTAGTAGACTTTCTAAATATAGAAAGTGAAATGTGAAATGAAAAGTTATTTTTAGAAAGTTTAGTAAGTTGCATTTATGTAAAAAGGTTTACCCAAATTAGCTTAGGTTTTTATGAAAACTTAAGGTAATGAAGATAATTAGTTAATTAATAATTAAATAAAATAATAATAAAATGGTAAAAAAAAGGGGGGGACGATCGACATAAGGGTTTAGGGTAGGGTTAGGAGACCTAAACTATGTCAAACTCTAAGACTTAAGGGATAAGGATACTTAGGGTTATATATCAACAAACCTAGCTCATAATTCTTTTCCCCATCCCTTTGTACCTGCAATTTCAAGCCCTTAAAACCCTAGGAGTGCTGAATTTGGAGTTTGATCCAAGAACATTCAAGAATTGTTGTTTAGGTGCTAGCATTCAAGGTAAGTATGTTCATCTTAGCTAGTTTATGATATTCATGTAACATGATTTATGATGGATCTAGGGTTTACATAAAATACATATTATATATAAACTTTAATGATGGTATGATGATTAGGGTTAGTTTAGGGTTATGATCATGCATGTTGCATGTTAGGGTTTGCGTTAGAACATGATTTAGAGTTGAGCAGATTTTAGGTCTGTGTTCAACTAATGATATCTAGATGTTAGAAATGTGTTTTGATATGATTTAAGAGCCTAAATTATAGTTCAAAGAGTCTATTTTTAAAAAAGCCCAGCCTCGAATGATTTTGAGTTCTGGAAGTTGGTTAAATATTGGTTACAAGAAAAGTTGTCAAAACAGTGAATACGAGTCAGAATTAGGTTATGTTTAGGAGGGTAAAACCCTAACTTCAAAGTGGAATTAGGGATAGCCAATCTACAGTAATTAGGTTCAATATGTATATAAAGAAACCCTAGAATGATAGCTTCTGATTGTGTGTCTAAGTATGGTAATTAGGGCCATACATTTTAGTGTGCAATCATATCTGAATTGGGATAGTTTTGAAGTTGGATTTTATTTGGGATAGTTGCACATGTAATGAGAATTTAGGAATCACAAGGTAGTTAGTAAACTCATAAATAAACTTAGGTGATTTTTAGTATAAATTATGAAGGTCAACAAGTAAGGTTTTTAAGTTAGTAAAGATACACTAAAATTCTGCAAAATATGTAGTTGACTAGTGTAATGTGTTAATGAAGTGGTTAAGGTTGGGCATGGTGTCGGGGTAACCCATGATGGTTAATCAAACCCTTAGACATCCATCATATGTATGTTACATGGACTAGAGCTTTTAGCTTGGTCACATGTAACCATGTTTATTTGTTTGTATAGTTGCGTGATAGGAATTGGAAGCTGCATTTTGAGCATTTAGGTAAGTTACATAGTCCCACTTTTTATTGCATTTTAAACTTGGGATGGAAATGATGCAAGTGTTGAAATGAGTTTTGAATTCTTGTGATTATGTGTTAGTGTAAATGCATAGGCTATTATGTGACTGATATGCGTTATGTGCTACATGTTTCGTGATGTGATATCGATGTGTGGACTAAGTCACGAGGGTTACTTGCGGGTATCTATGGCCTGTTTAGTGGAAGGTACTGTGGCCTAGTCAGGAGGGTTACTTGCAGTTATCCATGGCCTGAGCTAGGGGGAAACCACAGGGACTTTGGTATGATCCGAGAGCTATTGAGGTCGTCTACTTGGTGTCTGAGTGATTGATTGGATTGAATTGCATGTTAGCTTGTATGTTAGTTAGCATAATTGCCATGCAAATGTATTTTTTATAATCATAGTAATTCGGTTAATGATTTTGGAAATGGATTTGGTTAATGAATGTCTGAAAACCTATGTTTCTCACCAACCATTGTGTTGATGTATAAGCATTATTTTCAGGTAGTCAGCAGGATGAGGTTAAAGTTAGGAAAAGTGGCTAGATGGACCGTAGGCAGCTGGCGAAGTTTAGCTATCTAGATTTTGTTTATTTGTTTTAATTTGGATGTTGAATGTTATTTGTCTTTACGCGGTTAGAAAGTTTGGATGTTGCATGTCATAACATTAACGTGAATTCCGTCATTTCAATGTTAGACGCCTTTTGGATTTTGATGTTGTGTTTGGGTATTTTCATGGCACTGCGTGTCTATACCTCATATAAATTGCATGATTTAGTTTCTCTATATAGACGCCAATGTGTTGTGATGATTCCTTCTCTCATCGCGCCTCTCGTTTCTGCCTTAGCGGGGTATGACAGATTGGTATCAGAGCCAATAGTTAAAGAGAAGTAGTTGGTTGAGCCTAGACTATAACCTAGGGGTCCTTCATGTAGATGCATTTTGGGCTGAAGTGGTTAATGCTATAACTGCTATGCTTCCCCTCTATTTTTGCATAGCTTATATACTTTGTATTTTGCTAAGTTATCATTTTAGTTATTTTGCCTACCATTATCTGATATGATATGTATTACTTTCTTAGTATTTTAGCTATGTTTTCCCCTACCCGTAAGAAGTCTCGTTGGGGAACCGTTTTCCCAACTGGACTTAAGCGTTATAAGGAGCTTCTTGTGGAACCGAATGAGATAGGATAGTTGATCATTTGTCGGATGCGCGTAATAGGGCTGGACCCACGGAGTCGGGTGATTCTTGCAGAGGCAAAGTCAAACCCAAGCCAGGCTCAGCATAAGTTTATCCCGTCCTTTACCTCGTCATGTTGTTATTGATTATTTCTTTCGGATATTTTGTATTTTGGGAATTGTTGCGAGACTTTCATTCCTTTATGTCGTTTCGATTTTATTTTGATATAAGTAAGTAGTTATTTGATGGAGCATC
>BQNB010159725.1:0-14881 GCA_026074375.1 Tanacetum coccineum | reverse complement strand
TAATGGGTTATCGCTACTTAGGCAACTCGTAATATGTTAAAAAGAGTACTTGCGTCTAAATGTAAAACAAGGCATGTATCTCACCCCAAGATTTGTAAAGTATTGTTAAACAAGTAAAGTGGGGCTATAAACTCACCTTAAGTGATGGAATTGATTTTAGAAAAATCAACAAGGAATGTCGTCGCAAGGGACCGGTATGCAATCTATTTAATTATAGGTCGATTTAGAATAACGCTGGTAAATATAAAACAATGCACTATATTTTATCTTGTTATATCACAACTTAATAGTTTTAGTCTTAGCTTATTAATCAAAATAATGATTACGTTAAGTTTACCACTTTTATTATTTTTACAAAGACAAAATATATATAGTTTAGTTAATTTATAAAATAATATTTATAAAGTTTAAAACACGTATAAGTATTATATATGTGATGCTACATTATTTCCTAATGTTTTTTTATAGTCCAAACAGACTCGAAAACGTCCGAAAACCCAAATTACTCTTCCATTTTACACTTTCGGGCTTCAAAACGCGTGATACTTTACCGAAAAATCATTCTGAGCAAGTTTCTAGTTTTATATTTAAGCCGGTTTGGACCCAAAAGGGGTCAAGATTACAAAAACTAAATCTGCCAGATTATATAAAAAACTGCTTTTGTCGGTATTGTTACAAATCTTGTTTTGACCATATCTCCTTCGTTATATGTCCGTTTTTCGAGTTTTTTATATGCACGGAATCGTATTGAGACGTACTAACATATTTTTTATGGTTTTAACTCATCAAAAATTCCCTATCCTACTGTTTAAAATTGGCTGTTAATAAGGGTGTTTTTATACACTCCAAATTTATAATTTTTAACCTCATCTTTACCCAACAATAACCTTTAATATATACACTTCAACCTCTTCCACAATCAACAACATCCAACTAACTTAATCCTATCCAACTCTTCACAATAATATGAATAAAAATATGAAATAACCTATAAAACTAAATAAGCTAGTTTATGAATAACAAACTTGACAACATGTTTAATAGTCATATATGTAAGTATTGTTCTTGATTTATTCGCAAGTATTTATAAAAGTTTTACTAGTTAATGATATAACTTTATAATCAAGATGTTTATGTGCAAAAATAAATAATGTAAGTATAGAAACATGATCAAGATGAATAAAAATCCAAAAGAGTAGATGGAGTATGCTTACAAGGATGATGATCAAAATGAAACCATAGACTTTGATTTTTAACCCAAAAACTTTATAAAAACTCCAACTTGAAATGATGAAACCCTAACTTAATTCTTGAGACCCAAACTTGAAAACATTTTGCAACACCTTAGATAAGAACCTTGAACACACTAGTATGCTTAAAATATCAAGAAAATAGAAAACAATGGAAGGTTTTCTAGCTTATTTAAGCCGTGAGTTATGTGGGAGAGAAAGAGAGGTTTTGGTGATTTTGCTAGTTATCAAATAAGAGTAAAATGTCTAAGTGGTGAATTGTATATGAAGAGTAGCTAGCAAAAATATCTAGGGAACAAGGAATGACAAGTTTTGGTGATTGGCATGATTATGGCATGGGATAGGTGTAAGAAAATATGGGAGGGTTGGTTTGTGTAAGAAAGTTGATAGGCTTATGTACCTAGTTAGTAAGGATTGAGTGTAGTATAGGATATCTAGGGTATTTTGTATATTTTTGGTGTATAATACATAAAGGGCTGGTTGGGTTGAGGATCAGGAGGAGGGAAATGTTTAATTTTTTTATAAGGTATAAATATTATGGGTATTGGTAAATGTGGTATAGTTTACATGCATGCATGAAAGCTCATAACGCGAAACGTAAGCGTTTTACGTAACGTATAAAAATAAAATAAGGAAAGTTATAAATTATCTTCGCAATAATTATATAACCCTTGTTTGATGTAAACTTTTATTTGTTTAATGCCGGTTTACGTCAATTATTGATTTTTGGTTTATGCGATTTAACTTAACGGTTGAAATTAAAAGTAAACACGTAAAAGTTCAAAGTAAATAGTTTTGTGTTATTGACGTAAAATAACCTAAAATTATGGGTTGTCACAGTCTTTCTCCATCAAAATAGCTTTGTCCTCAAAGCTCAAGTCATGGTATTTGACGAAGGTGCAGGGTCGGCGAAAAGGTACGGATACCTCTTCCGAAATTGATCCTCGCGTTCCCACATAAACTTTGTGCCTCTCCTAGAGTTCCATCAAACCTTGATGATAGGAATGCGGCCTTGCTTCAACCGCTTGACCTCTCGGTCCATAATTTCCACGGGTTCTTCAACGAAATGTAACATGTCATCAATATGGATCTCGTCCAACGGAATTACGAGTGATTCGTCGAACAAACACTTCTTCAAATTAGACACGTGAAACGTGCTATGAACCCTGCTTAAATGTTGAGGAAGTTCGAGTCTATAAACAACGGTTCTAACTTTTGCTAACACCTTGAAAGGTCCAATATACCTCGGGTTCAACTTCCCCCATTTGCCAAAACGGATAACCCCTTTTCAAGGTGATACCTTTAACATAACCTTGTCTCCCACTTGAAATTTTAAAGGCTTACGCCTCACATCGGCGTAACTTTTCTGACAATCACACACGACTTGAACTATACTTTTAATTTGTACGATCTTTTTGGTAGTTTCATGAACGATTTCTGGGCCAGTGAGCTGAACATCTCCGACCTTGGCCCAGCAAACAGGTGATCCACACTTGCGACCATAGAGTGCTTCAAATGGTGCAGCCTTGAAGCTAGTATTGTTGTTGTATGAGAACTCTACTAGCGGTAAATATTTATCCCAACCTTTTCCAAAATCTAATACGCAGGCGCGCCACATATCTTCAAGAGTTTGAATAGTTCTCTCGCTTTGTCCATCAGTCTACGGATGGTAAGCAGTACTTAAATCCAGACGAGTACCCAAAGCCTTCTGGAGCGACAACCAGAAATGCGATGTAAATCTGCTATCATTGTCAGAGATGATAGAGACCGGCACTCCATGCCTTGAGACCACTTCTCTCAAGTAAAGTCTTGTCAATCTCTCCATTATATTAGTTTCCTTCATTGGCAAAAAGTGAGCAGACTTGGTAAGACGATCAATAATCACCCAAGTGGTATCGTAACCACTAGACGTCTTAGGTAGCTTCGTGATAAAATCCATAGTGATTTTCTCCCATTTCCATTGAGGTATCTCATGTTGTACCAACAAACCAAATGTTTTTGGTGTTCAGCCTTGACCGTCGAGTATGTCAAACATTTGCTGACGTAGGTGGCAATATTTGCTTTCATGTTGGGCCACCAATAGAATTTCTTCAAGTCATGGTACATCTTGTTGGATCCAGGGTGGATAGAATGCTTAGACTTATGCGACTCATGCATAATCAAGTCTCTTAATCCCCCAAGACACGGTAACCAACTCCGCTTCTCAATACAGGGTATCCCATCGGGACGGGTCTCAAAATCTTTGTTCGTGCCACGAAAATTTTTTTCCTTGACATTTTCTTCTTTCATCGCCTCACCTTATGCGTTCAAAGTTTGTATGGGGAGGTTAAGGCTCAAACTCGTAATGGCTTAATCTGTTCCTTTCGGCTTAAAGCATCAGTTACGACATTTTCCTTTCTAGGGTGATAACGAATTTGTACCTATAATGGCATCGTAAATACTAAGTCCTATGGTATTAATTATGTCGACGTTGAATGGGTGATTTAGTATATACCTTAATGGCGAGTAAACTTGTTAGCGGATTGTCCTAGGCTGACTAGTGATGCGTCTTGACTTTTCGACATAGGATTTGGCATAAGATGATGTCGACTCTATGTAGTAAGATGGTGTAAAGGTCTACTTAGTTACTATGATTACTGATGCGGGTTTTGCAACTCGCAAGGAGTTTTATAATCCCCTAGGCAGAGTACCTAACCGTTGTAGTGCAGTAAGGTAAGACTCGGGTGTTGTTATCGTTCTCTAGGGGAATATGTTGGGAAGGCTTGAATAGAATCTAACAAAGGTCTACAGGGTTGAGAGAAGATTCTTTTTTTTGTTTTTATATTTTTTTGAAAGCAAATAAATATCATGGTTTGAGAGGTTGGTTTGTTTTAACTAATTAAACTAAATATAAATCTAAACTACTTTGGTAATAACTTATATGATAAACGAACGTATTTACTTAATCATGCATTATTCCTCAGTATGTTTCTCCTAATCCTGTTTCTTTGTCACACTTGTGATGATCTGTGTAAGTATTTCCTAAGTCATAAATGAATTACACGAACCCGCCGTCTACGTAATATTCCGTTAAGTCAACGCACAAGTAAGGTAGTATGAAGACTATTACAAGGCCCCTAAGAGTACATTAGATGCACTTAAAATATCTTAAGAGGGATCAACCATATTAGGGGTAAGGTAGTATGAAGATTGTTACCGATGGTATCCTTTCTACACACTCGCGTTTTCCTAGACGTCTATGCCAATTTAATATCTTATGGCTAGTTTTCTAAGCCTAACGCGCACATCCATCACAAGAAGCAACATTAAAAGGATCTACATATTAAGTTTCATGCAATCATAAGTAAATACTAAAGGATCTAGCCTAGCATGTTAAGCAAATGAGAAGAACAAGATTTAATCAAACAACACATAGACATATTAAAAGATTAAAGGGATAGATGAACTTCACAACATGTGTTTAAGGCTGATACAAGAGGGTTTTGACACCCTAAAAATGGCCTACACGACTGCTAAACTCGACTATAAAAGTTAAGGTTTGTCTCCCAAAAGTTACACACTTAAAACCCTAAAAACGAATTTATATATATAGGAAAATAGGCACGACGATGTCGCGTTATAGTCCTTACGTCGTCGTGCCGCAAGGGTCTTCTAGGGTTTATTTAAGTTGGCTTCATTCTAACGCCGTCTAGAAATCCGTGACGGTCCCTTAGATATTTTGACCCCGTCGCTTGAAGTTGGCGACACCGTCTCCATGCACTGTATGCTTTTCTTCAAAATAGTCGTGTAGAGTTGTAGTCTTGTCCATTTCTTCTCCAAATGAGCCCAAGTCACATGTATTTCCTCCAAAAGTCATCCAAGTGCTAAAAACACAAAACAAATGATTAAGCACATAATCTTGGCATATTTGCATGATTTAGGAAGTTAATGACCCTGAAAAAGTGTATAAAATGACACCTCATCAAATACTCCTACACTTGGGATTTGCTTGTCCTCAAGCAAATGGGCTTTTCTACCTAGACAACAGCAATATTAGGGGCATTTAACCTACTCTTTAAAAGCAATTTACGACATAACTTTTTATACCTCGTAATTAAAAGCACGGAAAGCATATACTAGAACCTCACATAAGTGTTTGGATTCTCTCTTTCACTCATGTGTATAATGAATTATAACAATATTGGAAACGGAAAATTAACACGCATTACCTGTCGTAGCATACAAATTACCATAGGCTTGGTAAAGGATCAAACCTCCATCGCTAGGCGCAAGTACTAGTCATTACTATCAAAGAGGTCTTTTAAGGGTTGTGGGGTGTAGGTGTAAGACATCATTAATGGAAATGGAAACGAAAACGAATGGGATATATTTGGGAGTGGCTTTTGGTGAATTTGATGGTGAAAGGGTTAGCTAATTATTTATAAGAATACACGCTGATTGGGTTGCTAAGCTAAAGACTCGGACAAAGATATACAAACTCTACACAACTCTACATCATAACTTGGGGTTTATAACACACCCCTACACTTGAGTTTTAGAACTCATAATTACAATCTAACTAATGACCCGAATTGAGGTGGATCAACATAACATGGAGCTTATTGAGCTCTATTGGGGGTAATAAATTACTTCTTCCCCAATTCTTCATAAGATAAATACTACCATGAATCCCAATCGTCCCAAAACTATATTTACAAGGATAAGGACTTAGCAACCGTGTACTCAAATAATTAACTTGGGTTAAAACAATAATGTACTAAAAGCGAGTACATACAAGGTAGGCTAAGGCAATTTGGGTGTAACAATTGGTTCAAGGGTGACAATGCTCTTCATTAATAGTCCGGATTAACCAGAAAATTACGAGAACCGTGAAAAAGGATAGGCTCGGAGGGGTGTACTAGGGGTATCCTGCACTAAAAATGAGTGCATGGCAAGGGTGTGGGATAGTTATATGATCGAGGTGACCATCATAACAATTACAGGTTTAAAACATGGGTTAATCCTAGTGCCTCTTATCATTTAGCAAATCCTAATTCTCACTATGCGGTCTCGGGATGCATCACAAAAACAAGTTCTAGAATTTAATACACTACCGGTACACTCATATAATTTTAAACCGATACCAATGCTCCAGAAAAGGCGACGAAATCACATATACACATCCATAACGATGGAATAGATACACATGATTGCTCACTCATTAACTCGAGAAAGCTAAAGGTAAAATTATCTTGGGTATAAAAAATAGATACCCAAATTCTTAAAGATCTAGGGGTGAACCTCACATTTTTTTGGTGGAATTTTGAGGGTTTTTGTGCTAGTCATATAAATTCTTATCAATGAGACGCTATTAATACTTGGTTTTCGTCGGTATGTGTCATAAAAAAATTAATTTTGGTTAAAATGACCTTTTATGCTATGTTTCGATATATTACTTATCATTTTAAGGAACAAGCAAATGGCAATTGAAGGAATAGTTTCTAATTCTCCCTACACTTAAGTTGAACATTGTCCCTAATGTTCTTAAAAGTACCCGTAAAATGAATAAAGGGAAAAGAAAACAAGTAAAAGAAACTAGTACTCATCTGGTTTGCTCAATAATGGAGAACAAACATGCGATAAATTGTTAAATCGTCTTCCAAGAACCGTCATCTGAAAACTTCCTAAGAACTTCTTCCGGGCTTCTTCTCATCAAATATAACCTGTAAATCAAAGACAAAAACAACTACACCAAGCGTAAAACTACGAAAGAATGATATATATTACTAAGTTATTAGGGTTGACTCTATAAAAAAAATTAGGATGAGAGTGATGAGGTAATCTAGGTTCCTGTATATTTTTAAGAAAATTACAAATATTAAACTTTGTGTAAGATTAATTTTCATAAATAATAAAAATATTGAAAATTTCACAGGTCTGGAGTTGCGACACCGTCAAGAAAAATCCTGACGCCGTCTCCAGACACTGTGAAGATTTTTCACTTTCGTTTTTCTAGGGAAATTACCTACACGTAACTTTATTAGTTATTTCCTGTAAAGAATTTTGTATAAAACCTGAGATTAGCTATCACAATCATATGACTCAAAACTGACGCGAATTATTCTAACTAATCTATTTATTATGTTTGAATTGGTTCTTAGAAACCGGATTTTTTTATTTTAACAATTTTATTGAAATACCTTTGAATTGCAATTCAGACAAAGTTAAAGACAGACAAAGCATGATCAATTATAATATTCAAACATAAACAAACAGATACGCATAGAAATAAAACACACGACACATCCTAAATGCAAAAAAGTAAAAGATTGGGTTGCCTCACAAGAAGCGCTTGTTTTTGTTCGAGTCACGAGCCTGAGTCTACCCTTATTTAACAGTAAAAAGGAAGGTCTCCCCTACACTCAAGGTCAAGCGAGTGTGATAGTAACGGTAGATACCATTATGGTGAGAAAGAGCCATATGTCTGAAAAGTGGTTGTTGAATTATATGCTCTAAATGGTGTGTTTCTTTAATCCTACCCTTTCCTAATTCTTTTGGTTCCATGGGTAAACTAAGTCCTCTTCCTAGAAAAGAAACTTCCTTAAAAAACTAATTCCTAATCATCTTCTATCATCTCTAATTTTGGAAATTCAACACCTAGGGACCTACTATGTCTTAATAAACCCGGTTTAAATCCATATTGTTTCTTGGGGTTTCCTAAACCTGGGTGATAGTATGCCACATTGGGTGAAGGCGGTGTATGAATGGTTAAATGATAACTATCCGGACTATGTGATTTGATGGATGGTTCGGTGCCTTTTTCGTCTCCTAGACTTACATCTAAGGATGGATAATTAGGTAAGGGTTATGGCTGAGGCTCCAGTCCATCAAAGCTAGGAACTTCCCTAGAACTAAGAGAAAGGTTATAATCTGGAGAATCAAAACCTACATCCTCTAGTTGCGTTTGGTCCATGGGTTCTTCCTCTATAAGGGTTCTTAAAGTCTCTTCAACTTCTTCCGGGTAAGCCAAGGGTGGTGTGAATTCCTCAAATAAGGGAAGGGTTTGTGAGCTCGGATTTTTAACCATATCCCATGCTATACCTCTATGCATCTCAACCTAAACATTCGCATTTCTAAACAATCTTTTTTGCTTGAGCCTTTAAATTTGCTACTTCTTGTTCAGAGATAAGGTTTGGTGGGTTTTCCCATTTTTTGGCCATGGGAGAATATTTCTATAGCTTCCCATGCTTCATCACCACTTAATTCCCTAAGGTTCCCGTCGGCTGCATAGTCAAGGTCCATTCGGGTATAGTCGTTGACATGATCATAAGAGAATTGAGTAAGGGACCATAAATCGAGGACATAATGAGGGACTCTTTGGATTAAGTTTCTAAAATGAGTCCACGTATCGTAGATAGGTTCATCTTGATGTTGTTGGCACACCAAGGTATGCCTTTAGAATGGGAAGTTTGTGGTTCGTGGTAGGTTTTGAAAGGGTGTGGTAGGTTGTCTTTCATACATCATGATGGTGAACCAAAGAGTTACAAGCAAAAGGCACAAAGAAAAGATAGACTACAAGAAAGATAATAAAAAGAAAATAAAAATATCACTTAAAAGGATTCAAGCAATTTAGACCTAAATTAAACTAAGTTCAAAACCTAACTATTCCCCATAGCAGCGGCACCAAAAACTTGATGCGGTCATCATTAAACTCTCGCAAATAGTTTTACAACTCCCTAGGCAGTATACCTAATCGTTATAGTGTACTATAGGCAAGACTCGGGGGTTGTTATCGTTCTCTAGGGGAATAGGTTAGGAAGGCTTTAACTAAATCTAAACTAACTCTAAAAGGTTTGAGAGAAGATTATTTTGGTGTTTTTATATTTTTATGAAAGCGAGTAAACTTATGGTTTTGAGAGATTGGTTGGTTTTATCTATATAACTACCAATTACCTAAACTACTTTGGTGGAAACTTATGGGTAAAAGAACGTATTTACTTAATCATGCACTACTCCTCAGTTTGCTTCTCCTAATCCGATTGCCTTGTCACACTCCTGATGGTCTGTGTAAGTATTTCCTGATATAGTAGCGAATTACACGAAAACGCCGTCTACACAATATTCTCTTAGTGCAACGCACAAGTAAGGTAGTATGAAGACTATTACAAGGCCCCTATAAGATTATTGAATGAATTAAAAAACTTAATAGGGATCAACCGTATTAGGGGGTAAGGTAGTATGAAGACTGTTACCATATGGTATCATTTCTACACACTCGCGTTTCCCTAGACGTCTAAATCAAGTTAATGACTAGTTTTTTAAAGCCTAACGTGCACATCCACCACGAGAAGCAATATTAAAACAATCTACAGACTAAGTTTCATGCAATCATAAGTAAATAGTAATAGATCTATCCTAGCGTGTTATAAAAATAGGAAGAACATAAATCAATCATCCAACACATAGACATATTGAATGATAAAAAGAAGATCTACGTCGATTATACACATGAGATTAGGCTGATACAATGGTTAAAGATACCTGTAAAATTGGACCTAAAGACCCAAAGACTGCAAGCTGTAAGAGCTTAAGTCTAGTGTTTTCAAGGGTGACCTCCCTTAGGGGGAGATTGTTAGATATGAGTAAAAGACTCGGTCACCCCGTTTATTTATTGTTTATAATAGTTCGTAGTTTAATAGTTAATAGTACGTTTTTCGGTATTAAGTCGGGTACTAATACCCGGTATTTTGTAAGAACTATATATAGCCTCTTCCAACTTTGGAAGAGGCAAGCTAGTCATTTATCATTTCATAGAAACACATACACTCTCTCTCTCTCTAGAATCTCTCTCTTGTGTTTCTCTCACTAGAAACTAGCTAAACCACTCGAATCATCACCCGTGTTATGATTTAAACGATCCTACATAATTATTATTATTATTATTATTATTATTATTATTATTATTATTATTATTATTTTCACGTACGAAACACACTGAAGATACGTCACTATTTCCTTCGGGGCAATGTCCAAAAGGAAACATCTCCATCGAAAAGGTTGCATCTGAAGTTAACATCGCCGGCATTCTTTCTTTACCCCTCAAGCGTGAGTCGTTAAATTATCATCATCAAGGTTTAGGAATGATGGAACACATTCCATAAATCGTTATCTTATTTTCTTCTAGTTTCGATTCTAGTCCGTGTTCCATTCCATGTCGTGACAACTTAACTACTTCATCTGAAGTACTTTAAGTATTTTTAATTAGCGAAATTCAAATTAAAATGTCACTCTTTTCAAAAAATTCGTCAATTTCTCCAAACATTCCTCCTGTTGGCGGTCCGGTGGCCCCTAGATCTATTCTGGCGACCCCCAGATATATCTGGGAGCGCCGGCAGCAGGCTTGAGATATCTATCATTTCTTTTCAAATTATTAAACGAACTCACCCTCTCTCTTTTCTACTGCTAAGAGCTGACGTCTTTCCTACACCTAAACCTATGCCCAATATCTCTCTATAGATCAATGGGTCATCCTCATATCCCAACACTCATAAGCATTGTTGCTTATGTTTTCAAGAGTCAAGTGAATTTCATAACGAAATGCGTCTCATTATCAAACACATTCCTTACAATTGATTGACTTACAATCCATCACTTTACAAATTCACAGACGAAATGGTCCCCACATCTCGCATACGTCTTGTCTCAAATTCATAGACGGTTCTTCTCACTCCTAAACGTCTCTTCTCTCTTCTAGTAGTCGTTTCACTTTTGATAATCTTTCTACTTCTAAAAGTTTCTTCCTACTTCTAAACGTTCCTTTTCACTTCTAATGAGTCTCTTCATCTCTAACGTTTCTTCTCACTTCTATATGTTTCTTCTCTCTTCTAATAGTCTTGTTACTATTAGAATTCCTTCCATATCCCTTGACAACTTAATTATTTCATCCGAAATATTTAAGTAATTTGCGAAATGTAAATGTCACACCTTCACAAAACTTTCCACTTTCTAGAAAGTGAAGAACATAAAGAAGATATTCAATCTTCAAGTGTTATTGAGTCATCACATTATTGAGTCTCTCATCATTCTTCCACTATGAAAGAACTACCTCATTGCACATCCCACCTTTATTCCTCAACATTATTAACCAACAAAACGCCAAACAAACCTTTGAATTCCCAATCATCCACTTTTGCCTCGATAGGATCATATGCACATCAATTGTTAGTGCAAATTATATATCAATCTTTTCTATCAACCTCTCGTCAACACGTTCCTTCTTTAGTATCACTCATCCTTTCCTATTTTTCGGCTCTATGGAATCATTTTCATTCACATCCAAAAACACATTCTCTCCATCCTCGTCTTATTTTTCTTTTTATTCTTTTGGAGTATATATATATATATATATATATATATATATATATATATATATATTGACATATTTTGCCATGATATTAAGTGTCGTCTACTTTTAAAAGGTCATTCTTATAATATTTTTATGTCAGTCAATAAACGAATCCCATTCTCGTTTAGTAAAAGTCGGTCTAATCTTTCTCCGTAAACATACGTCTCGATTCTTTTTATTTCATCATTTAGGTTATTTTTAAAATAATGATTATTTGTGTCTAGTTTCTACTTTTCTTTCAAAGTGTCATACTTTAGATTAATAAAACCTAGAAGTGCATTTCTAGTTCCCCGCTAATGTTTTGCTATATGTATATGTGCACTTGTCTACTAACTTTGTTTTGTAGCACAACAATATCTTGATTCCTTGGTTCCCCAAACAAGGGGGAGTATACACCGAGGGGGAGCACTTGCAAGCGCTCTAATCATTTAAATTGCATCAAACTTCTTGACCATTGATGGTAATTTATTTGATCCATGGATCCGTTAAAGTGAATATACAAGAAATGTAATTATCATAAGGATGCAATAAGCAAAGGGGAGCTAGGAGATATGTCAGCAAATAGTATGGAGTTAGTTAAACCGTGATGATAGAAGACTTCACTAGGATGATGTAAGCTCACCTTTATAGGAAGATAGGATTGGGGATTGTTAAATATGATGATGGGTTCATTCGTACTCCAAATACTTTACCTCCTCTACTTCAAATTCACCCTCAACCTTAAGAAACACAAAACCACCTCAACCTTATTGTTCATACTATCTTCTCATTTCGCCAACCAATATACTTGGAACATCTACATTTTCCTCATTCCTTCATCCTATACACTCAAAGTACCTACATGCTTCTCTTGCCTACTTCTCATCTCTCATGACCTTTTCTAAACTATCTAAGGAACACACAATCACCTTCACCTTTATTTCTCACATCTTCTCCTCATACCTCAAACCTATATACTCGGAGCACCTATCCTCTTCTCATTCCTCCAACATATATACCCGTAGCACGTAACCTCTTCTCATGTCTTCTTCTCAAACCTCCAACCTATATGCTCTAATCGTAATCCACACTATACCTTTTTGCTTTGACAAAAGGGGAGAAGGGAGTGTAAACGAGTAACTTTTAAACTTTACTATGTGCTATAGTTGATGTTTGCTAAAACATACATCATTTGTACTTCAGAAATTGCTAATAAATGGACTAAAACACTAAAATATGAGTAATTATGTTGCAAATATGTTTGGTTTGTGTTTTTATGTCTTACAGGTACAAAGGATTAAAAACGAAGCAAAAACGGTGATTTTCGCTTAAGTTTCGACAACGTTTTCACGTTTATCGATATCTAAACGAACTCGCAAAAATCCCTCGATCACTCCATTAGAAAGAGCTCAAAATTACGAGTTCAACAGTACCGGCCTTTTATATTTGACCCTTTTTATTTGAACCTCACCAAGCCTTTTTGAACCTTATGCTTAAATGAACCAAACCAGAGTAAATAAGGGTTAAATATTATATGGTTGCATTATATTACCAAGAGGAAGCCTAGCCCTATGTGGTAATTATTTCAAAATTTAAAATCTGGTTCTTTTCCCCCCAAAACATGTTACACTTTTACCAGACAAGTTTGTCATCGCAAAAAGACAAAAATAAGAGCGTCTTTCAGGGCGGACCCTTAAATACGGCGGTCCCCTCGGCGGCCCCCTAATATATCCGGGACCACCGTTTCCTAACAGGCTGTTTTTCAGCTCCTATAAATAGTGGGTCACCTCCAACTATTTTTATAACCCTTTTGCATGATTTTCTTTCAGTTCTTCTTACTCTCTTGATCTCACTAAATCTCTCTAAATCTTTGATCATTCAGCTTGGTTTTAATTGTGATCAAATCTTCTATCCTTCCTCATTTCCTCAAGTGCCAAGAGAAAGAACTTCGGTCATCTTCAAGGTCCGAAGTTTATGGTCAGTCTAGTTAGTCAACATCATGCTTAGTGATCTTGATGTTTTAGATTAGGCTTTTACATCTAATTGACAATTATGTCTTGGATCATCATTATGCACATTTGTGTATCAATCATTATACAACAAACTAGATGTTAGGTGGTTTATGTGTTTAGGCCATAAAACATAACGGGTTTGGTTGTACCCGAAGAAAGACTCGACATCTAGCTTAGTGTCGGAAAATAATATAAGCGGAGCGGTTTATGTGTTTAGGCCATAAAACACAAGGTTTGTTATGTTAGGCCATAAAACATAACGGGTTTGGTTATACCTGAAGAAGGACTCGACATCTAGCTTAGTGTCAGAAAATAATGTAAGCAACGTTATAAGGTTTTATCCGCCGAAAGAGAGCTTATTGATTAGTGAAGTAACTCCCGAGTTGGATACTCGAGGAGTGGAGTTGGGCGAAGAGGAGCTTCGTGGCCAAACCACTATAAATCACTGTATCCGGTTTGCATTTTCTTTTACCTTTCTCTTTACTTATGTATTTACATTTATCGCTTTACTTTTACACTTGCATTGTGCTTATGATAGTGTGAATTATTATGTATGTTATGTTAGCCATGGTTGTGTAGATCTTTGTAGTAAGCATTGTGAATGTTGATATATTGGTAGATTATGAGCTAGTTGTTGTAAATCTATTATCGACACTTCTCATATAGCGTCAGACTTGATTGGTGATTTGATACAAAAGATCTAGTCTGAAAAACCTCTTCTGGAGACGGTCCCTATAAAACTGGTGGCCCCCTAATGTACAAGGCGGCCCCATATATTTATGGGACCGCCGGCAGAGAGTGATGTAATGTTTGATATAAAGTTTTTAAAGGAAAATGTATTCACCCCCCCCCCCCTCTACGGTTTCCACACTCATTTTAGTAGGCTTAAGAGTTTCGAGAGATAGTTTTGCATATAAGGAATATGGCATAAGGTTAATGCTAGCACCAAAGTCGGCTAAAGCATTACATAAGAAAGTTTTCTTAAAGTTGCACGGAATAAAGAAACTTCATGGGTCTCCAAGTTTGGGTGGAACTTTGTTTTGAAGAATGGCGGAACTTTCATCGCTTAAGAAAGCAGCAGAAATTTGCTCAATTTTATGTTTGTTGCTTATGAATTATTTGAGAAAGTTGCCATAGTTAGGCATTTCGGCTAAAACGTCGACAAGAGGCACATTGATTCAGACGGCTCGAATCATGTAGAGGAATTTTCTGTATTGGGCCTCCATTTTTTCTTTTCTAAGGCGTTGAGGATATGG
>BQNB010159724.1:0-14881 GCA_026074375.1 Tanacetum coccineum | reverse complement strand
GTTTCCTTACTCAATTCTTCCCACCTGGAAGGACTTCAAAACTTCACAACGATATCCTGATGTTCCAACAACATCAAGGAGAATCTCTCTCTGAATCATGGACTTGTTTCAAGGACTTACTCCAAAAAGTCCCTCTTCATGGCATCGATCTATGGCTTCAAGTTTAAATCTTTTATGATCATGTCGACTATACCACCCAGATGGCCATTGACTATGCAGTAGGCGAGAGACTTAGAAAATTAAGGCCGAAAGAGGCTTGGGCCACTATCGAGAAGCTAGCCTAATACGAGGATGAAGGGTGGAACGACCTCGTCGACCCAAATGATGGGAGTCTTAACCATGAAAATTCTAACATTGAGAAGTTACTAGAAATCATGGAGAGTAAAGTTGATACACTCATGAAGGACGCGATATCACTGATGAGAATGGGGCAAGAGCGTATTTAGGATGACAACCATCGAATTGAATCAACTACCCCTAGAACCATCACATCAAGAGGAGTTTGAGCATATTGTAATGAACTTCATCCTCGATCAGGAAGAGAAAGTCATGCAGCTCAAAGAATATATGAAAGTGATTATTGGTGATTTTATGCAACTCTCTTCAGAAGTTGTGAGGAGGTTAAAGGTTAAGATAAGAGAGGAGGGGAGCAAAATAAGAGAAATCGAGAAAATTACAAAATATCTAGACATAGAGGTCTCGAAACCCCTAACCGGGCATAAATACCCAAAAACTCCTAAGAAAAATATGTACCTCGATGCCCTTAAATCTATCCCCACAAACTCACTATGGATAAGGTGTGTTCAATTGAACTTCTCGGATCCACACCGTCTTTGAAAAAGCACCTTCGGTTTTAAAACAGGTAAAAGAGTCAGTCAAAACATCAAGACCAGACATGACGAAGGAAACTCTTCAGCAACCCAACCGACACCTCATAATTGCCTGACCGTTAAGGACGATAACCGTACTAAAAGCAAGACCCCGTCTCATTACTCTTTCACACTCACGGAAAGTAACTGTGTATTTGACCCTGGGGGAAGGAAAAGAGTTAACTTTTTCTTAAAAAGTCAACAGTCAACGAATTAGGGAATTTGGAACATCCTAACGGTGTCAGGATTAATACTCGACGCCATCTTCTAATCAATTGATCGACTTCTAACTCCATTCTTGTTGCACAAAGGACGATCATCCCTACTTGGTAAGTGGTTCATCCCTTTCATCCTCATTCTTCCTTCATCTCGATTCGAATTCAATATTTACTCGATTACGATTTCATCCAATTAGCTTTTGCCACTAATCAATTGATCAAAATTAAGGGTAATCATGTACAAATCTAAGTAATTTATTATAAATCAAGGTATTGAATTACTCACTCTTAACACTCACATAAAAACAACCTGAATTTAGGCCAATGACAAAAAAATTTTGAATTTTTTATGGTGGGTCTGACTTTAAGGGGTGTTTAGGAATGGGTTTATCAGAAAAAGGCTTAGTTTTCCCCCGCAACCTAATTTTTCAAATAACATCATCCCGACGGCGTCAAGGATAAAACGCGACACCTTCTGGACCCACTATGCAGACACTGAATTTTTATGGTTCTAATTCGATCTGTTTTTGTATTGGCTTTAATACAAACCATGGGCAAGAGAGCTAGAAGCATAATGGGTCAGTCCTCTTCCTCCCAAGATGTCTTAATAGAGGAAAAGGTCTGAATGCTCGGGTTATTCGAGAATGGTGTGCATTAAATGTGCCACGATGCTCTTACTAGGTGCCGCATTCACTTCGGGGACATCATCGATTGAGAATTCCTCGCCAACCAAGGTCTTGCTCAAGCCTTCTTTGAGTCCATCAACAAAGATCCTTTCTCCGGCCCCCAATGGGTGAACCTCTTCCAAATCAATGAGAATGTCTATCGGGAGTTGGTCTGTGAGTTCTTTGCTTTATTTGAGTTTAATGCCTCTCCTTGTAGGTATGCTCCCAATCATATGGGTGTTAGGTTTAGATTAGGGGGTGAGCAAAAGGATATTTCTCTTTTAGAACTAGGATGGAGAGTTGGTTTATATTTTGAAAGGCAATCTAGGGAGAGTACGACTCCAAGTGGACTAAGAAAGGGTGTGACAGTGAAGGCAAATTACTTGTTGTTAGGATTTTAGCCAACCATTAGGGATGATGGATTTAATATAGGAAATAAGAAGGTGGCCGCCATTAGGGATCCAAGAGTTAAGCTTGCCCATCGTTGCATTGTAACAACCATTGCGGGTAGAAAGGAAAGCACTCATAGGGTCACCAAAATTGAACTATTCTACCTTTATTGCATCTACTCCGATGAGGTCGTCTGCAACATTCCATACTGACTTGCTAAGTACATGGTTGGGATGAGGGAAAATAGCTTGATTTGTAGAGGGGTGTTTGTTACTAGGATTGCCCGATCTTTTAGATTGCTAACTAATAAAATGATAGGTACATTAAGTGTCAAGCCCTCTCCTCATGTCTTCAAAAAGAAATCATTAATCTCAATGGAGGTTGTCATGGAGTTACACAATGGAGAATGCTTTTGGCCCGCAGCACGAGAGCTCGTAGAGGAAGATGATAAAGATGATGAGGCAGCTGAGGGGATGCGGGTCATGAAGGGGCTGGAGGTTCTGCCGACATGTACCGCAACATGAGCCAAGGTGATTGGCAAGTTCGCCAAGCTTGTTGGGTAGATCAGCAAGACGAGCAGTGGGGAAGGCTTAACACTTGGATGGGGCAGCAGGATGCACGAGCCCACTAGATGTATGATCGCATTGTCCGCCAATTCTAATACCTTTCCACTCGTAACAACCTGGACCCCACCTCCAGATCGACCCGTTCCCAGGGTGTGAGGCCGATTACCCACCTGTTAGCTATCAGGGATACATGCCTTCGGGCTATAAGTACCACCCCGACCTCTCTCAAGATGACTCTTAGTGATTGTTCATGTCCAGTCTAGCATTTTGTAATGTCTATCGTTGTTAAACAACTATGGATTGTAATAGTCTAGGATTCAAATATTTGAACTATTATTTATGTGTTTGTTTGAACTAATTATTGTTTAATATTAGGAATATCTTGTGTTTTATTCTTTATTGTTTGTTTTATCATGTTTGAATTCATCATTTTTTAATCATGCTTTGTTTTGTTTATAACTTCGCCTTATTTATAATCAAAGGTATTTTACATAAAATAAGTGTAGGGGGATATATATTTGATTTTTAAGAACCAAATTCAAACATAATTAATAAATTGTTTAGATTAAATCACGTTAGTTTCGAGTCATATGATTGTAATGATTAATTCCAGGTTTTTATGCAGTGCTTTTTACGGATATAACTTATAAAATTGCGTGCAGGAAATTTCTCATTAAAAACGAAGAAAAAATCTTCACAGTGCCTGAAGACGGCGTCGGGATTAAAACCCGACGATATTGCGTCTCCAGCAATGTGAAGATTCGAAAAATTTTAAATATTTTTGAAAAATAGAATGTGCAATATTTAAAATTTATAATTCTTTTATAAACCTACATAAACCTATGATTACATCATTACTCTAATCCTATCTTTACTGCTTTCATAGAGTAAAAACCCTAAATTTTTGTTGTATATATATATCTATCCTACCGATTTTATGCTTGGTGTACCTGTCTTTGTCTTTGATTGCAGGTAATATTTGATGAGAAGAAGCTTGGAAGTTCTTAGGAAGTTTCAATGGATGATTCTTGGAGGACGAATTAACCAGATATCGTATGTTTCTTCTCCATTAGAGAAGAAGCTGAATCGTTATTAGGACTGTTTCATTGTACAATCTATGGAGGACGCTCTAACCAGTTATTGCTCGTTTATTCTCCATTATTGAGCAAACCTGGGGATTCTGTTTCTTTTACTTGTTTTCTTTTTCCTTTATTCGTTTTTACGGGTACTTTTATAAAACATTGGGGACAATGTTCAACTTAAGTGTAGGGACGAAATAAGCCTTAGAAACTATTCCTTCATTTGTCATTTGCTTTGTTCTTAAGATGATGGGCATTATATCAAAACATAGCATAAAAAAGTAATTTTAACCAAAATTAAAAAAAAATTATGACACATACCAACGAAAACCGAGAATTAATAGCGTCTCATGGATAAAAATGTATATGACTAGCACAAAAACCCTTAGAATTCCACCCCCAAAATGTGATGTTCGCCTTTAGATCTATAGAAATTCGGGTATCTATTTTCGATACCCAAGATAGTTTATACCTTTAGCTTGTTCGAGTTAAGGAGTGAGTAGTCATATGTGTCTATTCCGTCGTTACGGATGTGTACATATGGTCTTTGTCGCCTTTTCCGGAGCATTGATATCGGTATTAAATTATATGAGTGTACTGGTAGTATATTAAATTCTAAAACTGGTTTTTGTGATGCATTCCAAGACCGCATAGTAAGTATTAGGATTTGCTAAATAAGAGGCACTAGGATTAACCTATGTTTTAAACCTGTAATTTTTATGATGGTCACCTCGATCATATAACTATCCCACACCCTTGCCATGCACTCATTTTTAATGCATGATACCCCTAGTACAACCCTCCGAGCCTATCCTTTTTCACGGTTTTTGTAATTTTCTGTTGGATTCCAAATTATTAACGAAGAGCATTGTTACCCTTAAACCAATCGCTACACCTAAATCGCCTTAGCCTACCTTGTATGTACTCACTTTAGACTTATTGTTTTAAACCAATGTTAATTTTGGTGTTCAGGTTGCTAAGTACTTATCCTTGTAAATACAGTTTTGGGACGATTGGGATTCATGGTAGTATTTATTTCGCGGAAGAATGGGGAAGAAAAGTTAAGTCAATACCCTCATATGTTTGTCAAATGATCTCTATGTTATGTTGATGCACCTGAATTTTGGTCATAGAAAGTTAATTTGTAAAGTCTTGGTATAAGGTCAAGTATAGGGGTGCATCTTTAAATCCCCCATGATGTTATTATTTGTTGATGCAATGACAGGGCAAAAGTGTATGGAAAAATATTTGTATATAAAATAAAAGTAAAAAAATATACGGGCTGCCATTTGGTTATGTTTATGTTAACTCTAGAGTCAAGAAAGATTACATACAGAGAATTGGTGTAGACATTAAATTCTAGAACTTGTTTTTGTGATGCATTTTGAGACCGCACAGTGAGTATTAGGATTTGCTTGATAAGAGGCATTAGGATTAACCTATGTTTTAAACCTGTAATTATTATGATGGTCATACTGATCATATAACTATCCCATACCCTTGCCTATGCACTCATATTTAGTGCATGATACCCATAGTACAACCCTCCGAGCCTATCCTTTTTCACGGTTCTTGTAATTTTCTAGTTAAGCCAGACTATTAATGAAGAGCATTATCACCCTTGTATGTACTCACCTTTAGTACATTATTGTTTTAACCCAAGTTAATTACGAGGTCTAGAAGGTTGTGTTGTAAAATGATTTTCTGTGAGGTGCTAGTATGTACTTTCTGTGCTTTTAATTACGAGGTCTAGAAGGTTGTGTTGTAAAATGCTTTTAAAGAGTAGGTTAAATGACTTTAATATTACTATTGTCTAGGTAGAAAAGCCCATTTGCTTGAGGACAAGCAATCCCAAATATAGGGGTATTTGATGAGGTGTCATTTTATACACTATTTCGGGGTCATTTAACCTCATAAAAGCATGCAAATATACCCAGATTACATGCTTAATCATTTGTTTTTAGGTTTTTAGCACTTGGATGGCATTTGGAGAAAATATAAGTAACTTGGGCTCATTTAGAGAAGAAATAAACAAGATTACGGACTTACACCAAATCTCTTGAAGATGTATGCATATAGTGCGTGGAGACGGCGTCGCAGGTTAAAGCGACACCGTCGTGATCTATATGGTGGCAGCGTCAGGAATCTCGTGACGGCGTCAGGACGTGGCCGACTTAAAGGGGATCTAGTTACATCTACGTGGTGACGGCGTCAGGATTTCAAAGCGACGTCGTCGCAGCGATTTTCCTATATATATTAAACCAAATTTAGGGTTTTAAGTGTGTAACTTTATATAATTTTAGGGAGATGAACCCTAGTCGTTTCAACAGCTTTTAAAGTCGTTTTTAGGGCCTCAAAATCCTATTGTAACTACTTCAATCCATGTTTTAATCAAGTAAGATTATCTATCATTAATCATTCAATATGTTTATGTGTTGTGTGATTTATTTATATTCTTGCTTTATCTTTAACATGCTAGGCTAAACCCTCCTTCGTATTTACTTATTATTGCATGAAACTTAGGTTGTGGATACTTTTGACGTTGCTTCTTGTTGATGAATGTGCGTGATAGGCTCTAGAAAACTAGCCATAAGATATTAAATTGGAATAGACGTCTAAGGAAACGCGAGTAGTGTAGAAAGGATACCATCGGCAACAGTCTTCATACTACCTTACCCTTAATATGGTTGATCCTTCTTAAGTTATTTTACATGCATTTAATATACTCTTAGGGGCCTTGTAGTAGTCTTCATACTACCTTACTTGTGCGTTGCCCTATCGGAATATTAAATAGATGGCGGGTTCGTGTAATCCGTTCATGACCTAGGAAATACTTACACAGATTATCACAAGTGTGACTAGGCAACAGATTTAGGAGAAGCAATCTGAAAAGTAGTGCATGATTAGGTAAATTAATCTTTTTATCATAAAGTTATCACGAGTAGCATAAATTATAATTAGTTTAATTATTAGTTAATCAAACCAACCACTCAAACCATCATTTACATGTTTTCTTAAAATATAAAAACACAAAAATAATCTTCTCTCAACCCTATAGAATTCTGTTAGACCATGTTCGAGCCTTCCCAACCTATTCCCCTAAAGAGCGATAACAACCCCCCGAGTCTTACCTATACTACACTACAATGATTAGGTACACTGCCTAGGAAGTTGTAAAACTTCTTGTAGAAGTCTCTACGACCCTCACATCAAGAGGACAACAAAATGATTTGTGAGATGACCGTACGATGATTTGTAAGACAATAGCTAAATAGCTCAAGATAGTAAAATAATTTATGCGATGGAAACAAAATAGTTTCATAAGGTAAAATAAGATGTCAGTTTATTTTACAATAGTAGAATAATTTGTCAATGATAGGAAAATGGTTTATCATGTGATAGTAAAATATTTTATAAAGTTATAATGCTTTAGAGAGTGGTTTGCATGAATAAATGGAAAACTAAAGTAAAATTGATGAAATTTTCACGACTCATTAATTTGATAGATAATTTAAAATCATCCACACAGTACAATGAACATGTAAAAGGAAGTATAACGTGAATTCCTTAAAGGAAATAGAGTCTATGGTGGTTCCAACTTAGGTTTCACTAGGTAAGACGGGTCATAAGATGACGTCGGTGTTTCAACAGTATGAGGCGGGTGTTTAATTTGATGTTGCATGATAAGGTAACTAGTGGGATAGGCAGACAGAGATATGTTTCAATGTTATGTAAAACGGTATTGTGTGAAGTCATGAAAAGTTTTAAGAACCATCGTGTCATTCACAATGTCTTTGAGAAAAGTTCTAGTATTTATATAAATAACTCTTATATAAATAAATGAAAAATATACGTAAGGTAGGGTAAGTATATATATATGTCATGTAATCAAGTAGTGTAAGCAAGTAAGCAAGTAGTGTGTATGCACATGAAAAAGTTTGATGTGATGCAATGTTTGTGAAAACAGTTATAGTCTAGGTAAAAATGCAACCTAGTTCTCTATAACCTTGGCTTTGAATACCAATCTATAACACCCCCAAAATAGGTTGCAGCGAAAATATGTTCGGGAGCGTTACTTCATGAGTACATTGCACAAGATATGAGAGAACGACCTCTAAATGTGTCGTTTGAAAAGTAATCTTGTAAAGTTTGGACTCCAATGCACATCAGTTATGTCAAGTAACTTGTTCACCTGAGAAATACATGCTTAAAAGTGTCAACATAAAGTTGGTGAGTTCATAGGTTTATGTAAGTATAAATGTTGGATAAAAGATTTGTAAAGTGTGTATGACCATTTCAACCCTTATAATAGTCACAAAAATGTAAATATGCATGTTGGAAATCAAAGATTTGTAAAGTGTGTATGACTATTTCAATCCTTATAATAGTCACAAAAATATAAGTATTCATGTTGGAAATCAAAGATTTGTAAAGTGTGTGTGGCCATTTCAATCCTTATAATAGTAAAAAAATGTAAGTATGCATGTTGGAAATCAAAGATTTGTAAAGTGTGTATGACCATTTCAATCCTTATAATAGTAAAAAAAAGTAAGTATGCATGTTGGAAATCAAAGATTTGTAAAGTGTGTATGACTATTTCAATCCTTATAATAGTCACAAAAATGTAAGTATAAATGTTGGTTCAAAGATTCATAAAGCGTGTGTGACCATTGTAACACATACAATAGTCACAAAAATGTGATTACGATTACACTAAGTTCATGATACTGAGGCTCGGACTTGTAATATATGCCAATCTTTTCAGGCATTGTAAGTGTTCAAGTAACTGTCGTTCAATGCTTTGACATGATATAACGTTCGTTAGTTCAATCCGTCGAACTAGTGAGAGATACTCACCCGAATGAGGTTGTCACGCCCAAATAGATCTATTTTATAACACTCGCGCCTACCAATCGTAATTAACAGTTCATGCCCCTTAAGCTAATCTGTAATCATTTCAAAAGTAAAATAATGTACTTGCGTCCAAAAATGAAAACAAGCAATGTATTCCACCGCGAGATATGTAAATGAGTATGTAATCAATCATGTAAATGAGTTTGTAAACATTCATGCAAAAGAGTTTGTAATCAATCATGCAAATAAGTTTGTAATGAGTATGTATACAATTTTGTAAACGTGTATGTAAATGAGTAGGTAAACAAGTTATGAAATCAAGTATGTAACAATTTGTAAATGTGCATGTATTCTCACCCCAAAAAGTGTTAAATGTAAATTCTCAACCCAAAAGTTTTAAAGTATTATTTGTAAAAAAAATAGAGTTAGTAAAAGTATAACGTAGGATTGAGGCTCTTTAATACTCACAACCTCAAGTGAATGTATCGAATGTTCAGTACAAAGCAAACTAAAGATTCCTCACGAAAATACTGGAATATGCAACCTAATTACTTATAGGTCGGTATAGTCACTCCTCCACCCCACCCCCACAATCATATTGTAATGTTAATATACATTCACATAAATCATAAAGTTATAAGTTTTATCACCAACAAACATTTATTAGTTTTCGGTTTTTTTTTATAAAAGTTTTTTTTTTTTGTTGACACAATATTTATGTCATATACGCTTCTTGCTGCAAAGTATATGTTTCAAGTTATATGTATCCGTTAATAACAGTTAAAATTACTAAATAAAAATATAAAATATCTTATTCTTTGTCCAATAATTAATTTATTTTTAATAACACGTGATTTAATATTTATTTTTTATTGTTTTTTAATAAAGAAAGAAGAAATTATTATAATAGTTTAATTGTTTTTTATAATTATTATTCATAAAGTTATTAAAAAACATGTTACTAATATTTTTTTTTTAAATAGTACTACCTTATTTCGAAGTTTTTTATAGGCCCATAAAAACGGTCCGGAAGGATACACTCGTCCGTAAACCACATTTATAATTTCTAACAGCTTTAGTAAATTTTGTAAATGCAGAAAATAAAAGTAGTGAATTTAAATCTTTAGAAATTCGTAACTTTCTTATTTTAACTCCGTTTTTTAAGTTCTTTATATGTACGGCATCGTGTCGAGATGGTCTATCAGAATAAAATGGTCACTTTATTTTATTCAAATCATGTACCCGAACAAAATAAAATAACATCATACTGTTTTATAATATCTATTTTTGTTATTATTTACATCTTGCGTAAGATAAATCATATATCATTCGTTTTTAATTCCAATTCGTTTCAACGTTTTGTTTATATCTTTCTCGGTTTACTTATTGAAATGATATTTTCATCATAATTAAAAAGATTTAATCATTTTCTTATTCAGATTCGATTACGTTGCGAGTTGTTTTTTATTAATATCGAATTTCTTTAATAACTACCTGCTTTTATATATTTCAATTATCGTTAATATCGAAAATAATTTCATTAACTTCTTTGTTATAGCTCCGTTGTTCGAGTTCCTTATACGCTCGGAATCCCTCTGAACATGTTCTATTTACTTTAGGTGTAAGTATTTTTATTAGAATTTGTAGGTTTTTAACAGATTTAACAAACTGTTTGATATTATGTTTTATAAAATTTTGTTATTATAAGCTTTGAATAATTAAATTATTACAAGTCCTCTAATTTAACTAATACAACATATCTTGCATACTTTAGGTCCTCCAATTTATGTCCATAATTTTAAGTCCAATATGTCCTAATAAAATGTCCAAAATAATTATTTATTTATATACTATATAAATAAACTTTGTAATAATAATTCGACTATTAATTATATAAATTGTCCAATACTTGTAATATACCAAATACTATATGTTCTTGCATTCTAACATATTTTGAACACCTTTTCATCATGAATATGCATTTTTTTGAATTATGTATAAACTTGTTTTATAAACTTTATAAAATAATGACTAGATGTTGATTTAACTAGATAATGAATATGTATGAATGAAAATAAGAGAAATGAAAGTATGAGAAGTAATGATAGATAACTTATGCTATTCTGAATATGGCATATTGTGAAAACACAATATCTAAAACCAACCATCATATAAACCCTTAATTTTTATATTTATCCCTTGTTTGCTTCCAAATAAAAATAGAAAAACCATTAATTTTGTAAATCCCTCTTGGAACTGCGTTCACCTTAAGATAGATTCAAAACTTAATCAAACTTTGTATATCGTTATACTTGGTAATATAAAAAATATAACTATGGAACTATCTACCCCTTTATCTTTTTTAGACGTGTGAGTTATGTTATACTATATAAATAAGATCAAGAAGAGAATTTTTGATTTTTTTTGCTAGTAAGGAGAGTGTAAGACATGGGGTTGCCTTATTGTTTGTATTAGGACTTTGTGAATATTTTTTTTGTTTTGAACGGCACTTTATAAGAAGAAAACTATAGCCAAACGAAGCTAGGGACAAATTACAAAGAAAAGATAATTAAATATGGGGTATTGTTGAATCCAACTATCAACATTTAACTTAGAACTTAACCTCTAGCTTTAACACCAACCAAAAAGGATCGTTTAAAACAATATCATCGAAAAAATGGATCTTTACCGAGAGCTTTTTACTCGCGAAAGTACTTGGTTCGGAAATTCCACAAACTCAACCCACCGTAACATAAAAAACGCCTTCCAAAATAACCTTCAAATTAGAAGCAAGACAGAACCGAATTGATACCAAACAGCCATATTCTGGCATTACGTATTGAAAATGATTTTGCATCTCTCACAAATTCCTCCAAGCGACATAATAATCTAATACACATTTGCCCAAAACAAGGATTAGAGAGGGTCGTTTAGTTGGTTATAGGGTACAAGGAGTACATGTGCTTTCCCTCCTCCTTAGGAGGAGGACAAGATGAGCTTGGTTATTTTCTATTTGAGAAGACTTGTGTAAGGAAAGTGGTACTTAAGCACATGGTAATTTCCAAATAGGTAGTTTGTATTATTTTTTGTGTTAGTTTTTAATGTGTAACCAGCCACCTATATATCTTGGTATAGAATGATATAATTTTTAGGTATTGGGTATAATTGTGGGTATTTGATTGAGTATAGATAGGTTAGATGGGTTTACCCATGTAGGCAAAAAAAAAAAAAAAGGGGTTCCAATGTGCGAAACGTAACCAAGTTTCACGTAAAGTTATAAAAAAAACGTAACCGTTTTACGTAACGTATAAAAATAAAATGTGAAAAGTTATAAATTATCTTCTTAAAAATAATATAACATTTGTTTGACATAAACTTTTATTTGTTTGATGTCTGTTTACGTTGAATGTTGATTTTTAGTTTACGCGATTTAACTAAGCGATGAAAATTAAAAGTAAACACGCAAAAGTTTAAAATAAATAGTTGAATATTTATTGATGTAATAGATGTGAAAATGTGAATTGTTACACGGGTGGTTGGTGATTTTGACACACTTCAGCTGTATAGAGATGATCAAGATGCATTGCTCAAATAAGCAAAATCTGACATACCCAGCCCCCTTCCCCTGTCATGAACAAGAACCATATTTATGCGTCCCTACTTGGTATCATAGAGCCTAAAGAGGTTACTATACATCAGCCTAATGGTATTCGAAACAAAGGGACTGGACGTGATAAGAGGTATGTATCAAAGAGCGAGATTGCATCAACTCAATCCAACAAGCCTAAGAAGTTATGCAGGAACTGCGGCAAACACGGTTACCATGATTCGCGAAAGTGCCCGGAGAAAAAAAGCCACAAGATAACCAGGATGTGGCCATGGAAGATATGGAGGAAGATGATTAACTTTATGTTTGTTTTCCTTTTTTACTAGAACTATTTCCATCTCTTTTGTTTTAAATAAGTTTTGACATTCGTTTGAATGCTTAGAATGTTTGAATTTTGTTGGTTTTAGGTAGTCACATTTGTTTGAATGTTTTTAAGGTCTGCTATTTTGTTTGAATGCTTAGTATGTTTTCATTCTGTTGGTTAAAATGTTTGTATGACGTTTTTGGTTTTTATATTTCATCAATGATTTTTTATGGAATAGGGTAGTTATACTAATGACCTTTACATGAATCCAACTGATGTATTAAAAGGTGTGTAAGTGAGGTTTCAGTATTCATAAGTATGATATAGGTAATATTTATCAAGAGAACTTGGTTCACTTTAAAATTTAAGCCACTTGATGTATCAACGAATCAAGAAACAAAGCAGCTAAATTTTTCCATGTTTTTGTCCAACTTTAACGATTATACTGTATTGATAACTCCAAAATATAAGTGTATATGTCATGTCCACTACATTGAAATAATTAAAATGCAAAGGGCGTTGTCTTTTAGTTTATTCTCTAAATAAGGTAATGACAACCTTTTTTCTTTAGCTCTTTAATCGATCGTGTTTATTTAATCAAGCACATTAGTTAATGACACGTTACGGTTAGACAAGATAAGTCTTTTCTAAGTTATGGTTAATATTTTTGCACCAGTAGTTGGTTATATGAAGGCCTCTGTATGTAACTTGTTTTGAATATTGGAAAAACGTTTTAGCTCATAAGCTCTTTAAATGTATTGTCAGGTAAAATGTAAAGAAGTTAGAAGTATTCATAACTTGCATGTTCATGACTTCTTTTAGGGCAAATGGGGGACCCTTTTCTTTTTATCTTGATTTGATATTTACTCATTTGACTTAATAAGCATAGTTTAATCTGACTTATTCTTTAGGAAACAAGCCAAATTTTCACTTTGATATGAAAAAGTTAGACACCGGTTGGGTTAGTACAAGGAAAATCATATATGTTTTTATTTGTTTAACTAATGGATTATCTTACCCATTCTACCAAAAGTTCGGTTCAAGAAAATCAGGTCTGTTTTTATTTGTTTAACTGATGGATAATCTTACCTAATTTTACCGAAAGCTCGGTTCAAGTCGAGTTTGGGTCGGGTCAGGCCAACCCATTTGTCACCTCTAGAGAGAAGTAAGTATTGGTTTAATAGAATTCTTATTTACATCTACTTACTATTATCTATATTATTATGAATACGTGACAAAAATAAATAAATAAAAGTTGTATATAGGTATAGGCTTCTAATCATTTCTTATTTAACAATTAACAATCTTAAAACTTTTAATCTTTTATTCATTTACTACATTGGGATTTTTAAAGATACAACATAAAATAAAAAATGGTATTAATGTGTACTCCAATGCAACTAAACGTTTAACTTCAACATTATGCATTTTTAAAATAAATGTACTCATAAACAAAAAACATAACTATTAACTAAAGAGACAGTCTACTTTTACTTACGTAACAATAAACTAAATTATTACTCACAAATTATTTTGACTAACATAATTAATTTAATCTTACGTGTTCGTGGAATGGACATTGGCTATTAACTTTATTATTAAAAAATACACTAAAGGCAAGTCAAGGTTGTCTGATAAAGTCGGTGGCTTTTGGTAACCTGTGCACAAATCACTTAAAAGTCGAACACCAACATGCATCGACATAAACTATTCTTATTTTAACAACTACAATTGTTTATTCCAGGAAGTATAATACATAAACTAAGCCATATATCTATTAACTAACATAAAAGTCAAACACCAACATGCATCGACGTTAAAAATTAGTCTATTAAATAAAATCAAAGACAAACACCAACAACCATCAACGTTAACTATATTTATTTTTACAAAATAAATTGTTTATCAAATAACTTATTAATTATTCAATTATTAATTTGATGAGTTGTTAAATCATTTATTTTCATAAACTCTGCACATTAAAAACATATGTACAACCATGTTAAACATACATACATAATAACCAGGGACTACAATACATAAGCTAACCCATGTTTTCCAAAATAACAACAAATAATGTAAAACCGTCTAAATTTTTTTTTTAAAAATACAACACATCGTCTTAAAGATACAACAATCACAACCTTAAAGTAACAAAAGAACCACAAAAATTTCGAAACAAACCCGCCCGTCGGGCGGGTTAATACAACACTTCGCCTTAAAGACGCAACAATCAAAACCTTAAAGTAACAAAAAACCACAAAAATTTCGAAACAAACCCACCCGTCGGGCGGGTTACGTAACTAGTATATATATAGAGAGAATCCGG